>JAAAKG020141166.1:0-11931 GCA_010014905.2 Druon quercuslanigerum | reverse complement strand
TTTGTTAGAAATCAGCACGAAGTATTCCTTAAAGCTTAACATTATTTAGATTCAGTGTTCACCGAAATTCGGAAAGTGTGGTACGAATGTTTTTAGTGCGCTAAGTTTTTCGTTCTTTAGAAGTAAATTAAAGTTTTTAATGTTCATTTTTAAATGCGTTGAGGTAGAAATGTTTTATTTAAAACAGTACCAAATGTTACATTATTCAATTTGAAATTACTTATTCGCGAATCTTTCAATTTTTATATTCTGCAATTTTGAGTGTTTGAATTTTAAAATTGTATTGATTATGTGCCTAGTTTTTAATTCTTTCATTACAATTTTAAAACATATTTAGCTCTGTTTATTGCTTTAATATTTAATCCACTCAACTCGAGATATAAGCACCCCCCGGTTAACGCTATTTCGAGAATTGATGTTCTCAGCAATTTCGTGATGAGGGAAGCAGCCGCGGTGCTCCGTCAAGCGTGAAAAACAGTATGAGGGCCGCACTATCAGCATACACTAAAAGTGCAGGTATGTATGCCTTTTAGAAGAAAAAAAACCTTTTATTTTCAATGAGGAAAATAGGGGAATTATGGAATAACCGAAATTTGCAAAATATTATCTTTTCCAATTAATATCTTAAATTCCTGCTTATCAGGTCTTTCTGTAATTTTACTTCGTCTTAAAGATAATACTTACAAGAAAAAAATTGATAGCTGATATTTTTGTTTATTATTAGATCTGATTCCATTTCGAAATCATGAACGTGATATGAACGTTCTTTGAAAGGTAAAAGTTGAGGGAGAACGGGTTCGAGTAGGTATCGAGTTCCGGTAAGATAAACTACATAAATAAGGTACTCCGCCCACCATTTTCCAATACCATACTTTGTCTATATACCGAGAAACCAGTTCTGTCGAATTTTTGAATTATTCTTCAGGCTGATTATTTTAATCAAATAAAAAAATTTAAGCTGTAAAATACTGCTCAATATTGAGAAAAGTTTGAGTCTTTTTATATATTTTTTGAGCCTTTGAATGGTGACATTCCAAAAGGAAATATCCAATATTTTGTCAATTTCTCAGGAAAGACAAAAAACCTGTCCCAAACAAATTTGAATTTCCAGCTATTGATTTGCTGAATTGATACATTAAAAGTTTGATTGGAAAATCGAATTAAGTTCAGAGAAAATCGAGGGGAAATTTGTATTGACGCCTGAGGTACATTCAGAACCGGCAATAAGGTTAACATTTTTATAGTTGTTGACTGGATTTATCAGGATTCCCCGTTTGTTTGGTAAAACAAGCCTTTTAGTACAGTGTAACTGTACTGTAAAAAAATTCTGTGTTATTTTACATCGTAATACGTTGGAAACTAATTGACCGATATAATAGTTAGTGAATTTACAATTGTCTGCGTGAATGAACGAGACTTTCGTAAAAAAAAAAATGAACGCCGCTGAAAAAAACACACCGCGTGTAAATTCAGTCACGTGAGTGAAAAACTTTGTGCTTGTATATTGGCATGATTCGCGCCCCATAGCAGCGTCAATCTTGGCGCAAAAAGACAAAACACTAGATATTTCAGCCATTGATATTATTCTAGTAATCCACAGAAACACAGCCATTTCCTGATATGTCAGATGATTTGAAGTTTTGCGTAATGATTGACACTGGCATGAGACGCCACCCTGAAGAAAACCACCGTAAAAAAAGGAAAAAAGTCGTAATAACGCGCCCTTTCTTTGCCTGGCTAAGCGCGTGCCTGCCAGGCTGCTTGCTGCTAGTCGCTCGACAACTGACTGCTCGTGGCTTCGGGTTTTTCGTGATTTGTCGTTCAGGCCCGAAAGGAGCCTCCATCAGGGGCAATAACATACTGCATATAATATTGCTCTTTATCAAGCACTTGTACATTCCATCAATTTAAATAGCACAGTCAAATGGTAAATACGATGTTATTGGTAAATTCACAGTCTCTTGTAAAAGCAATGCTCAATGTATCTTTATGACGTATAATATAGTTCAAATAGTTTCCAGTGTAATACGCTGTTATTTTACAAGTCGACTGTAAAAGTAGGGCGGTCACGGCTTTATGAGAATGTACATTTCAGTGTAATTATAGGGCAATGTTAATTAATATTTAGAACCTGTTAATTTACTACTTTATTCACATTCAAGTTCTGAAAGTCCGATAGATTAAATTAGGTCGAATGTGATTTTCAGCATAAATTTTTTTACAGTGTGTAAGTGGAAACAACACATCCTCAAATTAAAACGACGCATGCGCGGATTGAATTAGTGGGTGCACAATTGGAATGGGCCTAAGCACAAATTAAAGCGACGTAAAATTTCAACTTTGAAACATCAGAAGTAAAAGTCATTTTCAGTGTACAGTGAAGTATTGCACGCTCATGCATTCAGGCGCTCTTGTAGCAAAGTGACCGTCTGACATTTTCGACCAACTATACGTATTCTATTTAGCAGCGAGTTCAGGAGGCGATTTATAACGTCGACGGTGTACAAGTAACGACCCGGAGATGTTCGCAGGGGCAGCGCCTTGCAGCGTCTATTACGGCATTCCTCTATTACACACTGCCGTGTACTGAAACAATGCTCCCCTCACCCTTTCGCGTCGTTCTCTCTTTCACTCCACCCTGTCGACGTTTCACAGTGATTCGTCGACGCGCGAGATGCATTACGCCCTGTATTTGAACAGATCAGCCGATAAAAGTCATGTATAAGAAGAAGGTGAAAATTTAATTTTAAAGGTGAATTAACCTCAGGCAATCGCTGCGGAAAAAGGACATTGTGCAATCGAATTACAAGGTTATTTATTAATGGCTATAGAACAATTTTTTGTTATAAGTGGAATTATGTATGTATATTTTACCGCGTCAATCATTGAGAAATCTCCTCGCGAAATATTGCATACGCAGCATTGGATAGTGCTGATAAAAAAATAAACGAACCAAAGTCAAAAGAGGTCAGGTTAACATATATGACATCGTGTTATAGCTGCAATCGGCTGTCGGATTTATACTTTTTAGGTTCATTGCATTAATTTTGCACTCGTTTATCTTAATAAAACTTTGTAAAGTCGAGGTTTTGTAGTGTTTTCAAAGTTTCTAGTAATTAAACTGCTGAAAAACAAAGTAAAATATTATTCTCATTTCGCTCTTATGTTTGGTGTCAGTAAGAAAAAATAAGAAAACTAAATATTTCGCATTGAAAAAAGAATATCAAAGATAGTAAAGACGACCCTGAAATTAGAGATTCTATACAACAAAGGTTTCATTTATCTTGTCCCTGATTTCAACTGATCGAGACTAAATTCCTTCTGTTTACGCGCCTTTATTTGATTAAATTTTTTGGCACGTGCGATAAGTAATAATGCAAGAGGTTGCTGAGAAGTTCAATAAGTAGATCACTTTTTTATAGTAAAATTTTTACTTAGAATTTATTCAACTGACGCGGGGAAATAAGTTAAATAATTAATATTTTAGAGTATTGCTTACCAGCCGGTCGTGAAAGTACTGTCGTGACTCTTACCTCCTTTTGCTTCGTTATTTCGATCCATTTAGAAATATATGTACGCACAAATTCATTTCTTATATTAAAAATTTAATTTAATCAGACTTTCACCTACGCAGTAACATTCTGCCGGCTCCGAATGATTTTTATTCAAACTTAAACATCGATCAGGAGTGGTGAAATCCTTTCTATGCCTCGTACAAAATTACCACTTTCTGTATTTACAACCACAACCCGAACAATTCCATCATCGCCTGGTCGGCATTTAATCACCATGCCTAACTTCCCATGATCCTAATTTAATCAACTCAGTCGATCCCATATTCCATTTAGATCGCACATATATTTTGCTCAAATATTCGTTAGTACAGCGCTTCCAGGAATAGAGGAAATAGAGCAGGAAATAGAGTGATCTCTATTTCCGTTAGACGACTTATTTTCAGAATGATTGATCTCTTGGAATGATCAATTGAACGTGTGTGTATATATTCTAACATTTGGCATTTCGTATTGAAACAAGTTTTCGATTCTTATTTGTATTTATCTACCGTTGATAAAAATAAATAAATTAGCTATGTGAGTTTCTTTGGTAGGCTGTTTGAGAGCTTCCAGAACGCTCACGTGTCTTAAAGCGCTATCAAGTAAATCTCTTAGACCCGATGCTGACTCTTTCCCTACCACTTGAAATTCAAATAGTGCTTGCGTTTGATTTTGAACGATCATTCTATTATTGTAAATTCATAATCATGAATGATTGCTACCATGGAGTCTCTAAAAGTTAATTCTAAAGTCACCTCGTCTCGGCGAAGCCTTCAGTCTTTTTTTTTATATTCTCGATATTCGAGACCGTCAGTTCTATTAAAAAAAACATTCTCGCTTCCAACTTACGCGCACTTATATGCAATTAGAACACAGAAGCAGCGAAAGATAAAGTTTACATCGATATCAGGTGAAAGATTCGCCGCAACATAAATTAGCCTTGCCAAATAAACTTTACATGAATCGAAGATAATTTCCGATTTTTAACCATTCCTGGATAATATTGTGCCTTATAATCGTTTAATTTTTATTCGAAACGTAGCGAGAATCACGAGATAAATGGAGATTCTTATCTGTCAGCTGCTTTTTCCGCTTTTTACGTTCTTTGCTAAATGGTATTAAATAAGTTCTAATCAGTCTACAATAGTGTATTATAATTTCGGAGAAGATATATCAGTAAGAACAAATTCTGTTGCTCATTCTCCATGTTTTATCGAAATTTGCTCAATTCAGCGTAACGCAGCAGAAGAGATTAGAATTTGCCGTCCAAATTAAAAAAGTATGTACGTGCACTCTTAGTCGAACGGAGATATTCAAGAAAAACAATTTACGCTAAGAACTTTAGTGTAGGAACACATTTTTCCTAATGCAAGTACCCCTTTTTGGTAAAACGCATGTGCTCTTTCTGATTTTACAATAAAAAATGTATTTTTTAAACAATTTCTGTAAAAAATTCACTTGCGTCTTTTTCTGGAATGAAATCCCAGATAAGAAAGACGCAAAGTCACTTGCGGCGTGTTTCGCTGTAAACTTATCGAGTTTCGGCCCTCGATACAACAAGAGAAAGCCGCAAACGACATGTGAGGCATGGTTGAGGGCTAGAACTTCTTTAGAGCCGCTCTTAATTTAATAACTAATTTTCAGCATAAATGAATTGACTGCAAATACGCATTTCATGTTGTAAAAGATAATTTTCTGTTAATTAAAAGCAAGCTCAATACTCGCTGGTAAAACAAAGAAAAAATATCATAGTTAACTCAAGATAGTTACACTTCGTGGGAATTACGCAACAGTTACACGGGTGACCACTGGAGACCACGTTGTGCTGCGTCTCTGACCTATTCCGAACGATCGGCTACTTGCCGAGTTTAACCGATGTCGCTTGCGGCTTTCTTCGCTTGGATATCTTTGCTCGACTCGACACATTTTCAACTTGAGACTTTGCGTACAGCATATGCCAAGTTTTGATTTGGTACCAAGAAGCCTGCTCGACAGCTTTTGCCAGAAAAAAGAGTCGCAAAGTGGTTTGCGTCATTCTTCTCTTGTATTTCGTGACGTATACGGCTTTTCTTACAAATTTCAGGCACCGCAAAGTACTTTCCATACATTTACATTCTGCATTTCGTCAATTTGCTTAATATTCGTAATTTTAAACATTCATTTTCTATTATAAATAATTAAAAGTTATAATTTTAACCATGATAGTCAGACGCAGCTTACTCTAACGATCCCACAGATATAAAAAACTCATTTTTCGAAAAAATGGTGTTTAACTATTTTTTTTACTTTGTAGGGCAGAATTATGATCCTAACCTTGGTGAAACTTTCGCCGAAGTATGTTTAATTTTCAACCGTTGCAAGTAATACCTGCAACAAATGTTAAATTTTGTAACTCATACTTTGCCGTTTTCCCATTGCTGTTATGGACGCCGTAGCAAACGACAGCTTTTATTTCATCGTAGGAGAAACTTCCGCCAAATAGCATGTAAACTTTAACAGCGGGAAATTTTACATGCTACATAATTTATCTTTAGTTTTTTTCTGTGAAAGGTCAACAGTTCATTGTTATATTCTCACGCGAGCCGTTATAATTTTGCTTATCTCCGTGAAAATCCCTTTCGAATGACCGTGTTTTCGCGCCTTCAGTTGATTAAATGTTTTGGCACGTGCGATAAATAATAATTTAAGAGGCTGCTAAGAAGTACAATAAGTGTATAACTTTTTTTATAGTAAAATGGTCACTTAGAATTTATTAAACTGACTCTTTGAGTTGAACGGAGATATTCAAGAAAAAGCATTTGTGCTAAAAACTTTAGTATAGGAACACATTTTCATTAATGCAAGTACCCCTTTTTGGTAAAAGTTATGTACTCTTCCTGATTTTGCAAAACAAATTTATTAATTAAATAATTTCAATAAAAAAATGTACTTGCGGAATTTTCTGGAATCAAATCCCAGCCAAGAAATACGCAAAATCGCTTCCGGAGTGTTTCGCTGTAAAGTTATCGAGTGTTCGGCTCTCGACACAACAAGAGAAATCCGCAAAGCAAACGCCATGCATGGCAAGCCGAGTTTAGCCAATGTCGTCTGCACATCTCTTCGCTTGGACATCTTTGCTCGACTCGACACATTTACGACTTGAGACTTTACACACATCAAATTCTGGCACATGCGGAGTTTTGATTTTGTACCAAGCAGCGTGCTCGGCCACTTTTGCCAGACAAAAGATCCGTAAAGTACTTTACTTATATTCTTCCCTTGTATCACGAGTCCACTGATATAAAAAACTATGTTTTCCGTTGTAGGGCAAGTATACGCACAAAGTCATTTCTTAAATTACAAATTTTGTTAACCGGACTTACATTTACGCAGTAACAACGCCTTCAATAATGGTACATCTAATACTCGATTATTTTGTTCAACACTCGCGATGAAAGCTTCAGAATTTTTCAAAACTTTTCAATTCTGAATAATAAATTTCAAAATTGAACTATTTACGAATGGGTTCAAACTGTGCAACACTCCAAATTGGAATTGTAGCCAATTTTTAGAACATTTAATATCTAAATACACTTTATAAGATAAATGAAATTTCTTTCTGAATATCCTTCTTCTTTCTTCATTTCTTGGAGTATGTTCAAGAAGTAATTTTGCTAATTGCCTTTTATCGTTTTGTTACAGGTAAGCGTACATGGTTTAAAAATCGGAAAATTATTGTTGAAGGTAATGTATCTCAAACCTAATTGATTAAAATCACAAAAAAAAATTGAAAAAGCTCAATTCTTGTATGTAAATATTACCTCTTTTGTTGATTAGAGGTTTTTTTCTTTGAATTTATTTATGTTGAAGACAAAAGCAAAATGCTATCGACCTGCGCCCACCTTTACAAAGCCCTGCCTAATAGCAGGACAATATTGAGTAAAAACTTTACGCGGTCTTCAGATTTGCAATTACGGTTCTAGAAAGTGCCCTTTAAAAGACACGCCTAGTGATGCAGTTTCTATTTTTAAGGTAAATTATTTTCAAATACACCAAACTCGATTAGAATTTCGTAATTCCTTTTCTCTTCTTTTGCTTATCAGCCCCCGCATCATTAGCGCGGATGATCGTCGGTGTTATTTTCAAGTAGTAATTAATCAAGGCAAAATTAATTAAAGAAGCCTCCTCCCCAGAAACAGTGTTCTTCAATAGAGGTTTAATAGTTCGCGTAATTTCAATGACTCCCTCGAAATTGCTTAATCCAATTTTAATTTGTTGCCCTTGACTTTTCTCCTTATTCTAGAAGCGTTGTGACATTTCTTCTAATCTTTAAAAAATGTATGAAACATTTCCAATTATTGTCCAGTAGCGTATTTAAAAACTCGTTGATCGTTGTATAATACGAAAAAAAGATAAGACCGGAAAAATGATTGAAAAATCTCATCTCTTATACTTTTCAGCATTTTTCTGTACGAAGCGGACATTTTTACTATATGAAATGAATTTTCTGTCGAGTTTCTGCAATTTCCGGAGTTTGAAAATTTTTCATCTCTGATTCCAAACCCGTGATATTAATATTTGCTGTTCAATGGCTGTCCACTGACCCACATGCAGCTCCATAACGGGTATACGAGAATCTTGAAGCTGCCCACTCGGTTGCGCTATTTCGTTTTCGCGACTGTGCACCTACGTGCTTCTTTTGCTTTTTGTACTTCTTTTGCTCGTAGAAAGTGGGCGGCGCATTTTTGGTTCAATATCATGCTTCTTATAGACATAAAATTTTCGAATAATATTAATATTATGGGAAATTTATCCCCTGCCATTCAAGAATACCAATAAAGAACAAATTACAATTAAGAATAATGATATACAATTCAATATTTGTCAGCCCTTCCAAAACTGACGTAAATAACATTTATTTGGCCGTATAGAGAAAATTAATTAGTAGCCTCAAGCCGCACGAGCTCAATTGAAATGACCCTTATCAATTAAATACGATGAATTGGGTAAACAAACACTTAATTGAGTTTTTATCAAACTTCATTACTGTCGATTTCATTATCGAAACGATAATATAACCGAAATGTAAGCAATGTTGGTGAATAATTTGTATGCATATGCGATCATTTCCCTCGGTCACATGAATTATAATTTTTTAGTGTTTATATAAAGCGGACTGAAGTCTATAAAATTGGGCCAGATATTTAAATTAAACCGCATGCTCGTAAACCGAGCTTGCTCTGTTTTTCTTTAGCGTCGCGTGCTGTTAATGAATTTCAAGAATTAACGATGTGAACAACAGGTGCCATCAGCCCACTCCCAGTTCGAAGTAACTTTTCTAGTAGTATTTTGATTGCAAAATGGAAATACCGGATCATAGAAACTTTCAAAACTTCATGGAAGCGAAGTAGTTGACGATTATATCAAGATTATATGGGATATTGTCATTTAAAGAGGCTATTAAAATTTACGAGTTTGTAGGGAATGGGCGGGCAGTGATTTTACAAGGTTGAACATGATCAATAAATTTCCGAAGTTTCGATGTAACTGAGAGAGAAGGACTTGTTTAGTTTCCTCAAGTTTAGCTAGATTTCTTCTGGGGGCGGTTGATTTTATTCGTGGCATTTATAGCTCATATTTTGGTGTTATAGAAATACTCTTGGTCAAGATTATCGTCTTTATATGACTTGGTCCGAAATGTATCTAAAATATTTTATGGAGATTGGGAACCTTAATGAGTAAAGATACTGAATCATATGTTCACATCTCTTGAATATTGTATATTGCAGGTGGATGGATGATATATAATATCATGCCTAAAGTACTATATGTGTGCCCGGCCTGGTTGGGATGCTCTCAATGAATAATTTGGAATGTTTTTTAGGTCTATTTAGGGAAGTTTCTAGAGTGGTTTAGAATTTTATTAAGGCACTGTCTATGTACAGTCGAAACAAAGTCTAAAATTTACGCTTGACTTGTTTTCACTCTTGTCTGAAATTAAGTCGGTAACTTAATTTAATCATGAAAATATTAATTTAAAAAATCCTCCTGAGTCCTAACAGACAAAAGCCATTAATTGGGCTGAATTTTAGTCTATTGGTCTTAAAGAAAGATTTAATTGTCTTGTCTTACGATAAAGATACTTCCAGCTGAAAGAAAAACTGCAATAAAACTATTTTTCAGTCCTCGAAAGTTTTAGAATCAGACGTCACACTCGCAGCTCCCGCTGTACGACACCATTTGCATAAAGTTCGTGATGCGACAAGAGTCGAGTGATGTGACACGTGCAATATCTGCAATTAATCATACCAGGTAATATATTTTCATCTAATAAATACAGTGTGTACTTATGTTTGTTCGTCCTTTGTGCTTGCACCAAGAAATTCTAAAAATCATAGGCGTAAGTACTAGTCATACTATATATAATCAAAAATATGTGATAGGCTATAAATGAAGTAACAAAACAATGGTGTCAAATTTGAAGTAATATATAAATCACAGAATAAAACGTAGATAGACAATAATCAGACGCGAAAGAGGTGTTGACTTAACATAATGAATCTAAAATAATATTATAAGATTCATTGAAAACATCTAACTCAGTTACTTTCTTGAGACACTTTTCAACTTCTTTTTTAATGAAAACCATTTCAGAAAAGGCACGCTTATAAAAATTAGGTTCGACATGTAGGTTTTCAACTAAGCCAATACTAATCTGTTGTTTCCCAGACGTTAAATTAAGAAGTTTTACATCCCAAAATTCTTTGTATAAAAAGTTTGTTTAATAATACGGAAATATGAAACCGATTTCCTTGTTTAAAATGAATATACTCTCATAAAAATGGTTTAAATATAAATTTGAATTTATATTTAAACAATTGATATTTAGGTACATTCTTTTTAAACAAATAAATTATTTTTGAATTTCATTTAATTACATAATTTAAGCAATCTGGACTGCTGATTTTTAAATTCAGATCAGGTCTTAATTTAAGTCCATATCCTGTCTTGCGATCAGAAAATAGTTCATCGAAGGACTGAATTTCAGCCCATTCTCTGACTTGCAGTTCATTTTCAGTCTTTTTAACGGCTGAATTTCAGCCCAATAATTGTTTTTCTTTTCGTTTTCTTTTTTTCTTTTCGTGTAATTTTAAGACCCTCTATTGCGATACTCTAAAGTCTGAAGATATGAAAAAAAATTCGAAAAATAAATAATAATTGATGGCGAGTATTTTGTCTATAAATGATACTGTTTCTGCTTAGAATGAATACACAGATTACATTTTAAACATTATATTACAAATAAAATTTCTAACTTGAAAATTTTATAACTCTTTTTTCTCATTAATTTGTTTATTATTATGCAGCATTATATTGATATAAAACAATTTAACTGTAAGCGGGAATATAAATAAAATAATTTTTAAATAAATATTTTAAATTGACTGTAATTTTTAGGGTTTCATAGCATAAGAACCAAAACGTGGCACAGCAAAAAGGCATAAGCACTAAAATTTTTTGCCAGAAATTTTTATTCAATTTTTTTTTTAAATTTTGGTCCAACAGAATTTTTGTTTAAACTTTTTTTTTGCTGTCCAGTTTGGCTAATTTTTCTTCTCGTAATATTTGGTTTGTATCGCGTACTGCAATAATTTTTCAATAGAAAGTTCTTTTAAATTTTTGTGTAACGTTTTGTTTTTTGGCGTTTTAGACTATTTTACAGCGATTAAGAATCACATGAAATGTCAATTTTTTTTGTATTTACTGTTCTTTGAACTTTTATTCCAAGCGGAAATATAACGGAAATATACATTTTTATATGAAATAAATGAATATTATATATAATATTTCACACCAAATATAAACTATATATAATTTTACCGTCTGGGATAGAACATCAACCTTATTTTTAAACGTATTTTTTCATTTTTTGAATATTTATACTGTTCAGTCCTGAACAATTTTTATATTTCCAAGAATTTTATGCGAAAGGGAAAACTTTACTCTTCGTATGGTATTTCAAAGAAGCACGTTTCTATTAGTATTTCATTACCAAAAAAATGTTAAGCATTACAATTTCATTCTATATTTTTATTTACAACAGGACCGACTTAGAATTAAGATGATTTTGGAAACTTTTATCACTTTAATCCGTCTAGTTACACTTAGGTGTCTATCGCGGGGCATTTCACTCCAAGAATCATTGATTCTCACTAATCGGCGTCGATTCAGAATCGACGCCAGTTGAACAAATTACTAAAATAATGTATGGCATCAGAAGAGTAACATAGGCTTCACTCGAGAATTGGAGTATCAATAGTATAGTCCGGCATCACCAAGCATCATCGGGCATCTCTGAACTCACCGAGCATCGCTCGGCGTCAGCAGGAATCGAGGC
>JAAAKG020141165.1:0-11931 GCA_010014905.2 Druon quercuslanigerum | reverse complement strand
GGATCGAAAACCCGACACGATCCCGAGCCGATATATCGACTTCCCGAGCCAAAGTCGAGCCGAGAGAAAACCGAGCATGAATATCGGAAACACGATCTCGACCCGAGAAAAAACCGACTCGATCCCGACACGATCCCAAGACGTATCGTATCGAACGGCACCACTAGTCGAAAACAACATGGGAAACTGAACCGGAAACGACGTAGGAAATAACATCACAAACGACGCCGGAAACAAAATCGGAAATTTGGGATCGGACCCGACGTCGTTTCCGGCGTCGTTTTCGGCGACGTTTCCAGCGTCGTTTCCAACAACAGTGTAGGTATTTGTAAACGATATCTTCGAAAATCAAAAAATCTGACGCGGGAAACGATGCTGGAAATAACACCGTAACCGACGCCGGAAACAAATTCGGAATTTGGGATCGGAGCCAGTTATTTTTTCGATTTTTTTTTTCAAAATCACAAAAAGCATCCGAGATGCGAAGAAAACTCTACCGAGTAAAAATTTATCATTGAAATAGATTTTTAAAAAAATTTCGATTAATTATAAAAAAAATAGGATGGTTAAATCTATTTTGTTTATAACAATTATGAAAACTGAGGCATGTCCTAATTAGTGCGATCTTAAAAAACTTTGATTTGATAGAGGGACTTCAAAACAATATGGAATTTCAGATAAGAGAATTTCAGATTTCGGGAAAATTAAAAAAACTACTTTTTATATTAACTTCTCATAAGCTGAATTCAGTTTTAAGCCGATACAGTTTAAATTTTCGTGACATATTTGCAGACAATTTTTATTCGATTACATATTATTCATCAATTATTAGTTGTTAAATTTTTAATTTCACTGGTAAATTATAAGACACTAATGTTTTATGAAATTAATGATAAAGTTTTTGCCAAAGACATTAAATCATTTTTTAGTATACCACTATTAATACAATACTTCTAAATTTTCAGAAAAAAGGTGGAGAAAACTCTAGTCTTTCAAATTCTCTTTCACTATGATAAAAAAAGTTATTTCGGGTTCCAATCCTGTACAAAATTATGAATTTTGTCGACATTACGTTAACATTGCAATTCGCTTATTCAGGACTAACCTTAAACTGAGGTATCAGGTTATGTTGTTTTTATGTATGCTTTGTTTTAATTTGATTAAATTTCTCAAATAAAAAAAGTATACTTTTCAAAAATTTCTGAATTTTATCAAATGTTTAAAATATCCAACATGATTCAAACTTCTAAAGTTATCATAATATTTAAATTTAAAAATTTTTTAAAATGATGAAAATTACGACAAGTATAAAAATTACTGAACTTTATTGAATATTTAAATTTTCTAAGAATCTCTAAAATTTGTAAAAAGTTAGGAATTTTTAAACATGTCAACATTTCTGATATTTCTTTATTGTATGAAATTTTCAAAGTTCCTAAATTTTCCAAATGTTTAAGATTCAGATAATTTTTGCAATGCTAAAAATTGTTTTAATTTCTAAGATACTCCAAATTTATAATACTATCAAAATTTATAATATCACAAAAATTATTAAAATTAACAATATTAACAAATGTCTTAAAATATTATAACTGATAACATTTAAAATAAAAAACATAATTTTAAATATTTTTCCGCACGTTTAAGAATCCTGTGAGAAATTTAAATAAAAATAAAAACAAATTAAAAATCCTATTTAACGACAATTAATTAAGTTAATTCATAGAATTCCTGAAAAGAAAATCAAGAATACAACGATCAGATTGGGACAACCACTATAAAAAGTTCGAATTTTAATTTAGAAAAACCTATTCTTCTAAAAAAAATATTATTCATTTTACTAAAAAAAAAAATTTGGACCAAATTACGAAATTGGGAAAAAAAATGAAAAGGTAACTAACCGAATTCCCTTACTTTTTTTTGTATTTCTTTCGTCTTTTTTATTTTTTTTCATCAAATCACAATAACAAAAAACATTTGTTTCTATTAATTTTACTTATCTTGATAAGTATGTTGTACAAGTATCGAAACCTTGGTAAACATTATTTAAAATTTTTATTTCTTGTGATTAAATAATAAAAAAAGAAAATAAAGAATACGAGGGAAAGAAAAAAAGGAAGGGTATTCAGTAGGTTACCTTCTAATAACTCAATTAATAAGTCGATTATCTCAAGATGCGTGCTAACAGAGGAATTGTTTATTCATTTGCAATTTAATTCACTTAAAAGTTAAACTTTATCCCTGCTTAACACGAATTAAAAAGAGCTGAAAATCGCATGTCTTTTAGGAATTTGAATTTTTGACAAATTTTGTTGTCAGGATATCTGACAAATTATATTATATTGAAGGCTACGGCTGACCAATGAAGGTTACTACCACTTAAGAAGGCAGCGAGAAAGAGCACTCCAGTTTTTAAAACTTAATAGGTTTTTGAATGTAGCCGTCACACAAGTACATAAAAATGTCAAAAAGCAAGAGTTTCTTAAAAAATATTTTTTGCTATATTTGTATAATTATTGATTATTGAGAAAATGGGAAACAGCAGTTATTGAGTATTTGTTTGATTCTTGTTTTAAGCGAAGCAGACTATCGAAACTCGCATATTCAAATTATTTATTTTGTGATAAAAACTTTAGATAAGGTATTGTGCAATTGTTCTTGAGAGTGCCTTTGATACTCTAAAATGGTGCTTTAACCAACGGAATAGAAAGTCAAAGTGTTAAAAATTCGACAATATTTCCTCAAATCTCTCTATTGTGGAATTAAAATAATTTGAAATTTTGGAAACTTTAGAAATGGATGATTCAAACTGAATAGTATTCAGTGAAAATGTTTTAAACAATTCATAATATTTGTTATAAATTTTAATTCTAATATTTCATGAAACTCACCATTAAAGTAGAGAAAAATCATAAAAATCAGGAATATAGCGGCAGCAGTAATCGTCATTTTCTTTAAATAGTAATAATGATACAGAAATGGAAAAGAAAACTGATTCTTAAAGAACTACGTGAGTAGATTGACTTGAAAAATTGCTGCTATAGGTACCAGCTCTTATCATCAATGTAATGACTCGATTTATTTATTTGCTTATATTGGACCTCTTAATGTTACAGATGGCGTTTCTGTCGATAGAATTCTCAATCTATTAAAATTCAGGCAGAAATTGAAATAACATTCTACAGTGTTTCTACAATTTTAAAAGATTCTAGAGGATTACGAGAGTCCGCAACATCTATAAACGATGTTAAGAGATTATAAGAAATTTAAAAATATTTTCAAAAGATTTTAATCAAACTTTCTGTATTTTTCCAGAGATAAATGTGGAAATGGTATTCCGAAATTTGAATTGCTAAAAACTTTCTATAGCTACTTCAAATCCTTTAGAATTCTTTCAGCTTCCTTGAGAACAACTAAACTCCTCCGAATTCTTAGTTATCTGAGTTCATCCAAATCATCTGAATTCCATGAATTATTCGAATTTACCAAATGCTTAGAACTCGTAGAATTCTAAGGAATTTAAAATAATTAAAAGGATTCGGAGGAATTCAGAAAATTATCAAGAATTCAGGAAAATAAAAGAATTTAGATGACTTAAAAGAAATAAGGTGAACTGGAGAATTCAAAGAATTTCAGAAATTTAGAGCAAGTCAGGAATTTAGGGCATTCAGTGTGTATTAAATTTAATTATTATTCGCGATAATCACTAAGCTAATTTTATTTTCGACAAGATCTAAATATGTTTACCATTGTTTTCAGATTTTAAATAATGAAACATGATACATTTTTACAGTTATTCAAAGATTAAATTTGATTTCAAATCAAAATCGATTTGTCAAAGTGGCATTATAAAAAGCAATTCAATCAACGAATTCTAGATTATTACTTTAATTAAATTGTTTAAATCCCTTCAAAAATCAATTTAAAAATCTTTTAAAAATCCCATGCAATCTTTTAAGATACCCCAAAATGCTTTTTTTTTTAAATTACAAAATATTTAAAACCCTTTTAACTCTTTTTTTAAATTTTATGAAGCTGTTGTAAATGCTAAGTAAAGGGTAATTTTAAATCTGTTTAAATTTTTAAATCCATATAGAACAGCTCACTTCACGTGAATACATTCTTAAAAACACCCCCAAAGAATATTATATGAGCCTATCAAATTTTATGATGGTATATTCTGAATTCCAGAAAAATGTATAAAAATACATTGTGATTTTTAAAATCCTAAAAAATAATTGAACTCTTTGAAAATCTTATAAAACAATGTGAAATCTGTTTAAATATTTTAAAACCGCATACGTCCAGTAAAATCGTTCGATATTCTTAAAAATTCTAGAAAATCTTTGAAACCAAAATATATTAAACGCATTAAAATCACTCATTTGAATGAAAATGATTTTTAAAATTCGTTAAAATATTTTTAAACTCGCTAAAATACTTTAAATGAGAAGTTTCCAAGAATGTCTTCAAATGCAAGCTTTTTTATTCACATTAAAAATAATTAACAAATAAGCTTTGGGCTATACAAAAATTTGTTGAAACTAGAGCTAATGAGTAATGTATACAATCTAAATGTTTTTTTGAAACGCAAATTATTGGTGACTTTAATCTTCAACAATATTAACAACATACTGCTGGTGGAACTATAAGAAAAATTCCAAGTAGATAACGAGTAAAAATATGCAATTAAAAATTTTTTATCGCAAATTATTGCTAGAATAATTTTTCGATAAAATTATTTAAATAATTCTTTGAAGTTGTTATAAAAAAATTGAAAAAAAATAAATTCGTTACCTTTGCTAACATGAATTACAAATAATTTTAATAAAATACTTGATTAAAGTTGCCAACAAATGTCAAGTTTATCAGAGTGCAGTAACAATAATTTATTTTAATAATTGACTTAAAAATTTGTTTTTTTATTAACTTTCATATTAAAATTGTTTCATTGAAGCACACTCTCTAAACAATCCCTTCAATTTAGGAATATTCGCTTACGTGTAAAAAGTGTTTTAAATTTTCTTATTGTAAATTATAGAATCTTTGAATAATAAAATCCAGAAGTAATCGCAAAAATGTTTACTAAATTTTAGTTTGAATTTCGAAGCTTTGAAAGGTTTTAACAGTTAAGAAAGGTAAGAAACAACATACAAAATATAAAAAAAACTTTTTTGAAAACCCAAACACCAAACAAAAAAGAAATTAGAGGGGCAGATTTTTTTGAGTGTTAATCACGGTTTTCATGAATAAAACAAAAACTACGTATCCTGTCGAAAAGTAATTCAAAACAAATTAGCAGACCTTTTTCAAATTTACAATTTTTTTTCTCCATCTTTTCCGTTAATTTTAATAGTTTTACTGTAAAATGTAATTTTGGATTTCCCATTATTTTTTATGGTTTCAAAATTAAAATTTTAGATTTTTCAAGAATATTAATAAACTTGTTACAATTATCTTGCAGGGTATTCAAAAAGCAACATTTTTTCCTGAATTTTTTCATATCATGCTTTATTTGGCTTAAAATGTTTTTTTTTCGTTTGTTTTTTGGAATTTTGTAAATGCTTTAAATCTGGAAAATTTTGGCTTTATTAAATAAAGTCATTAGAATACATTGTTCGACTTTCTAAATACTATAAACTTTTTTATGATAAATTCAGGAATCTTGAAAAGAAGTAGTCTTAAAAATATTGAAAATGTGCTCACTGTTGGAATTTTGATCCATAATGGATGGCTGACAAACTTAACCTGCATTTTAAGATACATAAACAGTATACTAAAAGACAATTCTAAAAATCGCTTCCATGCACGCCACAAAAAATATTGGGAAAAAAAATATGGAATAAAGACTGGATCCATAAATATTTATCATTCTTTCGAATGGGCGGGAAGTGTTTAATAAATCGACTTTCATTGTTCATTCATTATTTATAATTCCAATATAAGTTTTTATTGTGAAGTATATAGTGTAATAAATACATAGTTTTACAGACTGAAATATTCTTATAGAAAATTTCCTTATATGTATACATAATTAATAAAAATGCCTTCAAATGTTATCTTAAACTAAAGAATTATCATCCTCAAACCACTAGTTCTGTACACGAACTTCCATTGATCAACTAAGGACCATTTTTTTAATTTAATCTCCCTATTTCTGATTATATTTATTCTTTATTTCTTTTTTTTCTTCACGAACTTCTTTTTTTCTTCCTTTTTACGAACGTAAAATTTAATATTTTTTAAAAAGATTTTCAATGATTCGAAAAGATTTCAACAAATGTCAAGGAATCGTAAGGCATGGCAGGGGATAAGAAAGTATTTCAGACAATCACAAAACTTGTTAAAGTATAATTCGACTTTTAAAACTTTTTAGAGATTTATTGAGATTTTAAGGGACATCAGAATATTTTATCGGATTATTAAAGCTTTAGGGTATTTCAAGCAATTTCCAAGGATTACCTGAGGGTTTTACAAATTTTAAATGACTTTTAAAGATTTGAAACGCACGCATATAATCTTCAACAATAGGTGCATAAAAGTCTTTTAGTGCTATCAAAACTTCCTCCAGATTTGTGGAAAACAACTTTCTATTTTCTGGTATTGTTATGCATACAGTTGCTGAATAAAATAAACTGTTATGCATTATCTTAACATGCGTTGGCCAGTGATCAGCGGGCTTATGACCAACTAATTTGATCGGTTTCAGATTTCTAATCACCTCAGTAGACTCGTTCTTTAACAATCGCACAATAAGTGAATATTCCGAATGAGTAGCTATTTTCTTTGTCTTTCGGCAAAAGCGACAATTTACCCTGGAAGGTGATTTTGGTCCTTCCATCCACAAAGTAGGCCATCTGACTTCTTCGATAAATCCATTATAAATTTCGCCACATGTCATATCTACCTGAACCACTTATGAAACAGCACCTAATTTTGTAAAGAAAAAATGTTCGTTATGAAGTTTTGGTGCATTAAGGTAAGGGTGGGTCATATATTTTTTTACCTTTTGATTACGGCTGAAAACGATTTTTCAAGAAATCTGTATTATCTTCAGACCAAGCGGCAGAACTTCCTATTGTCGCTTCAGAAATACACGCATTTTTTGCAGGTGCTACAAGTGAAAAGTTTCAAGGAATCTGTATTATCATCAGAGAATAAATGAGACTCTTAAAATCTTTTCAGACTAGATGAAGATATAAATTTCATTTTTTCTCTTAACGTTTCATTTTTTGTGAAAAAAACCTTTGCTTCACTGGGATTCGAAAAACAGAAATTCCGATTGCGGTCTGGTGCTTTTCCCTTAAGCTATTAGAGAGATCGAAAGAAGAATATTTTTTTAGAAATACACTCATTATTTTTCCAGGTTTGATGAGTTTTCTTAAAAGAATTCCTGAAAATGAAATAAGTGCAATTTGAGGAAGTTCACAATAAATTTAAGAAAACTTTTATTATATTTGACGGTTACCACGCAAAAGTAGTTCAAGTGTATGTATTCGAAATCATTCAAAACAGGCCTTATAGAAGAAGTAGAACATCTTATCTTGTGCGTTGTGTAAAAGTATGATTTTTCAATTTTTTCTAGATTCAGTCAAAAGCCTTCAGCTTCTAATTTCGGATCTTAAAAGCAAGAACAAAACATTTTATATTTATTGCAAAGTCAAGAAACATTTAGATGAATCGAGTCTTAATAATTCTAGATGCTTTATACGATTTTACATTCATGAAATGATTAAAATATTTGCTTCAGTGGAAATTTTATAGTTTTTTTATCTTTGGGACAATACAAGATTTATTTATCTTCGTGTAATCCTAAAGAATAATCATGAATTCAGAGCTTCAAATATAAAAACGATTATTGTAATTCAATCCACTATTTCTTTTTTCAATTCAAATTTATGAGCAATTTTGGTGGTGGGTGGAAATGGCTCATTTTGGGAGGTTCCCTAAAAAAATTATGTTTTATCTGTAGTGACTATTTTCCGGCTGCTTGTGTATAATTAACGATTTTTAAATTTTCTCCGCCAGAAATAATAAATAAACTATAATTTTTACAATTTTTTATATTTTTAAAGAGACGATAAAATTTTAATTATGCAATTATCATACTTTAAATAATATAAAAACATTTAGAAGGTTTTTAGTATTTTTGAAATATTTTGTAATAACATTTTTTAAAGCTCTCTAGTAAGTGAGATCTTGACTCTTTATATTTCTCAGGAAAATGAAAATTATTTTTTTTTTCAAAAAATAAATTTGCTAAGAATATTTAAAACTATTTGAAAGGAGTTTAAAAGATTTCAAAAAATTTGTTAAATATTTTTTAAAAAGATGCTCAAAAATTTAAACACAAATATTTTGATTTGGAACACTTTTAAAGAAAAATTCACGAAAAATTTTAATTATTAAAAATTATTAGCAGATTTAACAATTTTTAAAGGATTAAAAAAATAATTTTCTTAAGATTAACGAAAAATGTTTCTATTTCGTCAGATTAAAAAATAAAAAAAATTAAACCAACTTAGGAAATATTTAGAAGATTTGAAAAGATTGAAAAATGATTTTATTCTGTTAAATATTTTAAAAAATTCAGATTTTTTGAATTTCAAATAAAAACATTAGAAGCTATAAATAAATTTTGAAAAGTTTAAGGTTAATGAACAAATTTTCTAAAAATTCCTAGGAAGAGGATAATTTTGTAGCTATTTTTTACATATTGAATGATTTTTAAAAATTGCAAGAAAAATTCGATTCGGCTAAAAATATTTTAAGGCATTTAAGGCGATATTAAATATTTTTAAACCTCGAAGCATTTCCGAAAATTTTTTAATTTTTTTTTATTTTTTGTAAAATGGATAATTAACTATTCATAAATCGTGATGACTTTGAAGATCAAAAGCCAAATCTTTTATTTATAAATGTTTCAAATTAAAAAAATTGAAATGTCAATCATCAAAGTTGTAGAATTTCGAACTGCCAAACATAATTTCTTTTATATTTTTAAATAGAAAATGTTTGTAATTAGAAAATCTTTAATATTATAAATTGACAATTTCAATATATACAATTTTGAATGGTTATGATAAAAAAGTCTTAAATTTAAGCAACATATATTTGCAAATTTTTTTATTATTATGATTTTTATTTTAATGCAATGTTATTTCAAATGTTTTTTCGTAGTCTAATTTTGAAGATTTACATTAGAAAGTTCTTCAACCTTTAAGACTCTTATTTAAAAATTCTTAAATTCTGCATATTTCGAAATAAGGCGCTTCAGTATTATTATATTATATTACATAACATTACATTACATTACATTATATTATATCATATCATATTGCATTATTATTATATTATTATAGCCTTATTATTATTATAAGAAATTTTGTTTGTTTGATGACCTGTTCTTAAAATCTGGTTAGAAAATATTAATGACATAAATTTGTATAAAATGTAATTTAATCGGTTTTTTCAACAGGAAGTTTAAATAGAAATGCTATAACTGTTATTAAATATAATAAATAAAGAATAATACAAAATTCTGGCAAAATTTATTAATGCTTATTTATTAAATGTACATAAATTCCGGATGTATTGCGCATCAGCTTGTTTAAGCTGATTTGTTCTTACATAAATAATTTTTAAACTATATATATTTATGTTGCAAATAACAATTTGCCAACCTTGGTGGTTAATGGTTTGTTCAAAAAAATAGGAAAAAATTATTTGTAAAGTTATTAACAATTGAAATAAATCATTTTACTAATAATGTGTAGTTTTCTCAACGTTTCAACCATGTTAAAAAGTACTCAGTTGATTTCTGGCAGTTAATATGGTTTTGGCCGATTCTGCGCACGTGCTTGAGCCGCTTCTTCGCGTAATAAACGTTCACGTCGTTCACGTTGTGCAGGTGTTGCATTGGGATAAATTTCTCGACCATATCTTGCGTTACTTTGTTCAATAATAGGTTCAAATATTTCTGCTCGTGCGCTTGCATCAAACGTTCTCACTTCCAGCTTTGCAGTTAAGATATTGTTAGTTCCTCTCTTAGTTATAAATACGCGGTATACATCTTTCAACAACTTCCGTTTTCCATTGTAATAATCGAAATTAGATGCTTTTAAAAAGTCGGTTCCCGAAAGTAGCTTAACTTCCTTCAGATCATAAGCAGCCTGGGGGTCGTGACCTTCAACGGAATTAATCATTGTAAGATTCTTATACTCAGGTGCTTTTTCCATTTCACCAAATAAAACATAAGCTGTATATGTATCATATATTTTAGATTTATCCAGTTTCTTCAACCAACGGGGTAACTCATAGGTATGTTTTAAAGAAAAATAAATAGAGCCATCTTTCAGATCTAACTCAATATAGTTCAAAGCAGCACCTAGTGAAGTAGAAAAAAAATTACGTTTATTAATTGTTTGCACACTAGTAATATGGTGGGTGGTACGAAACAGAGTTTGTAAACGATATCTTTAAATACCTATCGAAAAATTTGACTTCAGAAACAACATCAGAAACTGCTCCGGAAACGACGTAGGAAGGTACATCGGAAACGACGCTGGAAACGACGCCAGAAATGACAAGGTATCCGACGTCGGAAACAAAACCGGAATTTGAGATTGGAGCTGAGTTCGTTTCCTGCGTCGTTTTCGACATCGTTTCCTGCGTCGTTTCCAACTATAGTTCCAGTGTGAATTTTTTTTTAATACGTACTTATTACTATGATGGTTGTACGTAACTATTTCTTTGAATGAAAGAAATATAAATTGGTAAAAGGAATATATTTTCAAGTCAGGCAATTATTTTATAGACTCAAAAAACTATATTCCCACATCCAATTTTTCAGCATTTGAAGCCAAGAAATATCCCACTGATTAAACAATATATTTTATTGACCTAATTACCATCGTTAATTAACTTGTCAACGCTGAGGCTGAAAGCTGTGCTTACCCCCACTCACTATAAGTGCCAAAGAACTATTTCTTCAAAAATATTGTGTTATATATGATGTTTTATTATTGTGTTCTGTATTGTGTTTCGGTACATATTTATTTCTTTAGTTAAAGAAAATATTTTATTATATTACTAGAATTAAATTAATCGTAAAAAATAAACATTTATTCTAACTAAGTAATTAGCTTTTTAAATGAAACATTTATTAATTTTATGCATTTTTTTTTAATTGAATGTTTCCTTATAATAAAGAAATATGTTGTTATATTCAATATACATGTTTTTTACTTGAAAAAACATTTCTTTGGTCTTTATAGTCTGGGTTAAATATGGCTTTCCGCCATAGAGTTTGAATGCTGCGGTAGCGCCGTGTTCATCACTCTGGACTTCACCCTTGTCGGACATCAGTTCGATTCCTGCTGGAGGTAGATTTTTATCGAATTTTTCTGTTTCAGGTTCATCAAGATTTAAAAATATCTGATTTGTTCAAACTAAATATGTATGTTATAATAACAATGTTAATCATAATTTAGGTTGAAAAAAATGCAGTAGTTCATTTAAGTAAATATGTATTACAATTGAAGTACGAACTACTTTATTACACTCGCGTATAGTTTAGGTCAAAGAAATATATTTTGCATTTGGTGGGATGTTTTTTTGCTTCAAATGTTAAAAAATTTGACTTAGAGAAATATATTCACACACTATCAATTCACACAAACGACGCCGGAAACAACGCCGGCAACGATGTCGGCTTCGATCCCAAATTCCGATTTTGTTTCCGACGTCGGTTAAGTTGTCATTTCCGGCGTCGTTTATGATGTAATTTCGAGCGTCGTTTCTAATGTAATTTTCTGCGTCGTTTCGGTGCAGTTTCTTACGTCATATTTTTTACTAGTTAGTGGAAGCTTCTAATGTGTCCCTTAAGGGTTTACATTTTTCTTTCACCTTCTTCCTATTCCTTAACACACC
>JAAAKG020141164.1:0-11931 GCA_010014905.2 Druon quercuslanigerum | reverse complement strand
TTTAACAACCAATTCTATGAACAAACCTCAGGAGCAGCAATGGGATCTCCAATCTCACCTGTAATAGCCAACATTTTCATGAAAAATCTAGAAACCAAAATCTTCAATCAATCCAAGCTTAAACCGGAATTTTGGTTCTTTCCCCCTTTTCACATTTTTCCACTTAAATGCTAAATGAAATTAATAGAACCCAATAAGAAAATAAAACTATTTTTGGTTGAAATTTCATTCTTTTCAGTTGAAAAGTTTACGATTACATTTTTCATTAAGAATTTATATTTTTATTTAAAAATTTGATTATTTGATTGAAAATTGGATTACTACGTTGCAAATTCAACTATTTTGTTGAACTTTCACCATTTTTGCTTAAAAATGTCATTCTTTCTGTAGACATTTCATAGTTTGTGGAAAAAATTCAATATATGTAACCGCTGGGCTGAAAATTCATATGTTTCAGGCATTGAAATATCAACTCCTCGGTTAAAAGTTGTACTATCTTAAAGTACATTTTTTGGCTATAAAATTTATAATTTTAGTTGAATTCTCGTGTTTTATTTGGTTAAAAGTGATTGATTTTTAACTGAAAGTGTAAATATTTTGTTAAAAATTTAAATGATTGGTTATAAATGATCCTTTTCGATAAAAATTCCTAATTTCAGGTTGAAAATTTAAATGTTTTGTAGACGATTCGTATTTTCAGATCACTTGTTAGTAAATTAGCAATGAAGTTCAAAAATATTTTTCAAGTTAAAGTAAAGAAATATTGGCATTAGCTGAGAATTGTGAGGAAGTCGTGGTTTCAGTGTCATTTTCTTCGAAATATTAGGCAAATAGTATGATCATTCAAAAAAAGTTTGAAATAGTGTGAATAGTGCGGTGAGTCTGAGGCCTGATAATGTTATATGACAAGCTTTTATTTTACAATAAAGTTCCTTATTTTTCAGAATGAATGGGAAGAAGAGAATTCCGATGAAAATAGAAACTGCGAAGAAAGGCTCTCACCAGAATACATCAATAATAGGTGCACTAATATTTTGAGTGGAGGTCCTGCCTGTTGGCCAGTGTCATTGTCAAATCATAAAATTCAACTTCTCAGAAAACCAGCCAGCAGCAATCAAAAAGAAGGAACGTACACTCGCCAGGAAGACCATTTTCTAACATTTATTACACACGTAATATGGCAAATGTACAGTTCTGCAGAAGAACTTGGTTGTTGTATTCTATTTCTACTAACAAAAGTTTTTGTTTTTGCTGTACAATTTTTGGCAGAGATGCATTCCTACCAGTGACTGCCGAGGGTTCAAATCGCATTGGCAATTTTCAACAATGGTCGAATTTCGAAAAGTCCTTAAGATCAGGAGAAACTATAGATAGAGTAGATCAATAAATTTTAGAAGCTGAGAGGCGTTATTGGCAGCAGGCGATTGAACGTATAGTATACGTGGTTCAATTTTTATCTCAGAAAAATTTAGCTTTCCGTGGAAGTTCAGATAAATTATTTGAAAGCAACAACGGCAATTTCTTAAAAGCTATTGAAATGATAGCGAAGTTCGATCCTGTTATGATAAAACATCTCAGGGAGAAGCAAGCAAAGCAAAATAAACAGGTGCTCACTTACTTAGGTCACGTCTTTCCAAACGAGATAATAGATTTAATAGCAGAGCGTATTTAAAAAATTTTTAACCAAACTTCGAAAAGCTAAATATTATATTATAATGATAGATTGTACTCCCGAAGCAGGTCACACAGAAAAAGTAACTTTTATCATACGCTTCGTTGATATAGATGAAAAAGAAAGGGAATTTGAGATGTGTGAAAATTTTCTGGGTTTTTTGAAATTAAGGTAAATGTTTAACAGATTTCGTCATGGAAAAACTCAAAGCTCTCGACATAGATGTGGACGATATTCGCGGACAATGTTACGACAACGGGTCTAACATGCGTGGTCAATTCAAAGGAGTACAAAGCAGAATTTTACAAATAAATCCGAGAGCTTTTTTTGTTCCATGTAATCCGCATAGCTTGAACTTAGGTGTAAATAATGTTGCCAAAGCTAACGTAGAAGCTGTAGATTTCTTTGGAATCTATGAAGATTTTCGCAGATTTAAGTAAGTTTTTGACTCAAAAAAAGAACTGACAAAGCTTTCAAAGAATATCTATCTGAAGCTACACGTTTAGCAACAACTTTAAAGGTAGATATCAAGTTTAAAAATATGATGAGTACGCGAAGAAAAGTAGATGATCCCGAAAACAGTTATAAAATTGATTTTTACTTCACTATATTGTACGTAATTATCATGTCCTTGCAAGAGCGTTTTTCAGTTTATCAAACAATTCGAAAATATGTTCGCTTTTGTATTTACTAGTACTACCCTTACAAAGATGGATAAGTTAGATATTCTTAAAAAGTGCAAGAATTTACAAGAAAATCTTAAAAACGAAGACAAAAATTGCTCAGAAATAGTAGGCGTGGATTTGTATGATGAACTTATTGCGTTAAGAACTTACCTCAAGCCAAGCATGAGTGCAAATGAAATTTTGTCATTCATACTGAAAGAAAACATGAATCTCGTGTTTCCAAACACGTTCATAACATACCGAATTTTAAACATTTTGCCTGTATCTGTCGCAAGCGCGGAGCTATCCTTTTTAAAATTGAAAATAATAAAAAAAAACTACTTGCGAACGACAATGGCGGAAAAGACACTTTCAAACTTGACTATGATATCAATTGAGCGAATGATTACGAATTTATTGGATGTGCCTGAGCTGCTTGAAGAATTTGCCCAGATTGAAGTAAGGCGAGCAAATTAAGTTTGAATACTTATTATACTGTGTAAATAATGTGTATAATAATAATGTCAATAATATTAATGATGTAAATAATATTAATTTTCAAATAAAAATAGAGCGCCAGCCCTGTATGCCGTCATGTTTGACGAGCTATATTTCTCGAACTAGAGAAAATTCTATCAAACCCTTTTAGAGACTTATTTCCAAAACCCTTTGGATTTGAAAAATGCAAAAAAAATCGTATTTTGAACCCGACACGGTATACTCTCCCACCTATTGCGAAAGTCAGGAAGTGAGATTCGCGTTAAGTGAGTTCCTCCATCTCATTAAAAATCTGCCCCCTAGCGCTTGATTATTATATTATTATATAATATTATATTATTATATTATCCTCATGCCTGATTGTTTGATAAAATCGAATCTATTAAAAAAATGTTGATTTCAATATTAGAAATTTGAGAAAACAAGTACACTATGACTCCAAAAGTACGACCTTCAAATTTACGAGCACTCCAAAGATATTTGCGTCCCAACTTCAAAGGAGCGAGCGGAATTTTTTCACCACGTCCCCCTTCTATTTCAATGATGCTAATTGACCGCGACTTTTTCAACTGCACATGTACCTAAAAGTGCGGGTCTATTTGAAATCAATAAATACTATGAATAATAATACAGCTAAATATTTTAAAGAAATTTTCACTTTCACGAAATAAATTAGATTGAATCTAAGAAATAGCTAATCTCTTTAAATAATTTATTATTAATGTAATAATGCAAGTTTATACTTTCTAATTCTAAATAGAAAAAGTCGCGGTCTTGAGAGTCAAGCGCCCGTGAGTGCTCGCTGCCTTGAATTCGAGCTGTGCGTCCGCGTAGTAGGCTTATGTGCATGCTCACTCATTACCCCCGAAATTTAAACGTCGCAGAAGTGGGAGCCCCTTTCACGTTCATATCTTTGGAGTTCCCGATTCCCGAACTTCTCGTTCTTTTGTAGTCTGAGTGTAACAGTGCACATTCACAGTTTTTATGCTAATTTTAAATACCAATCCTAAACAAATGTCTTGTTTGTTGCAACTTTCATTTAGAAAAAAAATGTATGAACTCAACTTCTGTTTCCATATAAACCAATTTGTATGAAATATGTATTTGTCTAAAATTGATATCAATTTATAAATTGAAACTAACTTATTGAATAGCTTACATTGAACGACAATATTTTTTGATAAGCGAGCATGGGAAGTCGCGACAGGCTGAAGGGTACTGTGTATATTTATTTTAATTAATATCTTACAATATTACGATATATTCATTAATGTATCCATTCATGGATATGAACTAAAAATTGTAAGCGTACTTTTTAATACTTTTTGTGCCTGTTAAATTTCATTTATTTAAAATCTATAAGTTTATAATTTTAATATTTTTACTATTCTTTAATACCCGCGCGGGAAAGGCGATTTTGGGACCCTGGCGTGAAACAGTAAAAGTGTTCGGTTCCGTGATCGATGATAAGTCCGTGTGGTAAAACTTACTTTTTCACAATTCCAAGGATTCGACTGGGCGGAGCAATAGACCTCCCAACGAGCGGGTCAAGGTGCTGGCTTCGAACCATGGAGTATCTTTAAGCCCATATTTTCGTGGTTGCATCATTCGACCGTGGATCCGACCACTTGCTGTTTTGCGCCATGCCTCGAAATTGCATTCCCCTTCACGGTATGTGAAGTAAATAATGTGTTAATGAAGTGGGGGACTAGTCAATTCCCTACTCACATATTCATTAGGCTCGCTTCGCTCGTGTGAAATGTTCATGATCGCTGAAAATCTTCTAGTTTCGCTAAACGGTTAACAATGTACTATTCCTGATAAGATTTCTGATAATTTGGGAGCCTGTCCGTGACGCTATTGTTCAACGAGGTATCTTTTCTTATTGTCCATCGCTGGAGACCTTGCTACAGAAGGCTTCAAGCGGTAGTGTTATTATGGTGGCTCTCTCAGTTTGGCTGGGCAGTATCCAGCGTTCTCTCTTATCATTTCCGTTGCGACTTTAGTGTCGGGCACTTGTGGTCCTAACTTGTGAGCCTAAGTCTAGGCTGAGTTTTCAAAAATAAAAAATTCTTTTTTGATGTGATATATCTGAGTTGACTGGCAAGATGGGACAAGCTGGATGGATGATGGGACAAGCTGGATGGATGATGGGACAAGCTGGATGGATGATGGGACAAGCTGGATTATTTCATTTTAGATCGCTCTACGATGTTCTCCTCGCGAGAGCATTTAAATTTGTATGCTTGCGACTTGTGGCCGCCATGACCTTAATTTAACTTCGGTTTTTATCGTCGTTGCTCCCTGAACTTACAAATCGGGTGCGAAGGTGTTGAGATATCTCAGTTGTGGTCACTGGGCGGTTTATCAATTTTGGAAGATTATCTGTCTTGTATACAGTTCTCTACGGACAAGTTGCTGTTTTCTATGAGTCTCGATCCTTGTGTTACTGGTTACTACTGTTACAGTATTTCGCTAATTGATCGTGACCTTCATAGTTCTCGTCGCGTTCATTTATCAGGAAACCATTTCACATTGTGCCAATTCATTTGACTCTCCAGTATTCTTTGTCAACAGTTTCATAGTAAGTTCATCGCACGACCACTTTCCGCTAAGAATGTTATAACTAGTTGGACACTTAAGAGCTATTTTCTTCATTTTAATATCACTGATCTTTTAATCGTATCGTGATCATCTGGCTGCCAAGGCAACGTCAGCCGATCTTTTCTGTGACTTACGCTGGTAACGCTGCTTCGATGACGAGCTGTCAGATGGATCTTCCTGGCACCTGATTAAGCTATCCTCTTGCGGGACGCATTCTCACAGCTTTCAAAATCTCAGCACTTAAGTTGAAATCAGATGCATTGGGCTGATCAAAAGATTACCAAGATGTGGCATCCAGGGCTGTATTGCTGACAATAATAAACTGGAAAATATCACAGATTAGATCAGCTGCGGTGTTTCACGGTATCATTCGTTGGGGATGAAAAGAATCTCATGTAATTAGGTTCGCTCTCTGCAGCTTGATGCTTCACGGCGGTCGGAGACAACTGTTATTCTTTATTCTAATTTTGATGTCTGATTTGATCGCTCACCTAATTTAATTTTATTTCGTTAATCGAAAGAGGCGGGCGTGATGTTAATAATTTTTGAGTCTGTTCAATTTGATTTACTTAAAATCGTAGATAAGTTTAAAATTGGCAAATATTTACTATTCCTTATGAGGTTTGTGATTATTAGGGAGCCTGCCTCTGACGCTATTGATCTGCGTGGTGTCTTTTCGTATGGTCTGACGCTGGAGACCCTTCCAAAGCGGGCGTGACGTAGTAGTGTTGTTGTCATGGTGGCTCGCTCAGCTTAGCTGGGCAGTGTCTTTTATCAGTTCCGTTCCGACTTTCGTATCGCGCACTTTGGTCTCTTTTCTGAGACTTGGTTCGACGTGCTGCGTCTCTTGGTGTGATGTTGATTGTCGCTCCGAGTTCCAAACCGTCAATGAAAAAGACATAATGCTTTCTCTAACGTCAAGTGTTGTCACCTGAAGTGAAGTAATCAATGAACGATGTCTCGTGGCTTTCCCTTCTGAATTATAGTGAAGTGGTTATTTCGACTATGTCGACTTCTGGTGTAGTGGGAAGTGATGAGTCGGACGATATATACCTCTGGTAGCATCGGGATCGATCTTTCGTTAAAGGATCGTGGTCCTAACTTCCGAACTCTACGTCTAGACTAAGTTTTCAGAAATCACTAAATGTTTTTTTTTTTATGTGAAAGTTGTAAGTTCACTCACGGGTTGGGACTCGATTTATGGTGGATGGAAGCTTCTAATGTATCCCCTAAGGGTTTACATTTTTCTTGCACCTTTTTCCCTATTCCTTAACACACCTCCCACACACTTACTTGGTGGTGAAAGGGGGACCTATAGTTTAAGGTGGCTTCCGAGCCACCAAGAGCAACAGCCTTAAGTACTTAGAGAACCTTTTTCCCTAGAGGTACCGGTCCCACGACTCTCCGGATATGAACATCTCCCTTGCTAGGCTAGTGTTTACCACATGGGCCACCGAGGCTCTTTCAGAGTGCGAGGCGGGAAGCGAACCCGCAATACGCAAGAGTGGGTCCAAAGCCTGCGCCTTATTTCCGACGACCATCGTTAAAAGTGGTTTGAATGAATTTATAATTAAAAACAAATTAGTAGAAGCTCGACGAGCCCCTTAAAATTCCCGTTTTCACCATTGTAAGTTAGCATCTTATTTCATAAACTTTACAATGACAATATGTTTCTTCTTCCGTGCCCTACACCAGCTATCATTAATTTACAAGAAGACTTAATATGCATGTCTGTGGATACTTCTTTTATGATATTCGGAATTACAGTTTTAAATTTCCAAAAGTTATAAAAAGGACATATGATGTTTAGAAATGCTTACAACCATCATAAAAATTTTTCAATTTTCTATCGAATTTGTTGGTTGCAATCTTTCTTAGGTTTTGTATTGACCCTATAACATTTCATTGAAGAATAGTCTGTACACTAAAGTGCCTCAACTACCACCCTACGTATTTAGCTAACCATGCCATATGGTGATCTATGGTTTTGCACCTACAATAATGTCCTATAGTGCTGCAATTTCATTGAAAATTTTAAAGCCCCATGGAATGCACGTAAGCCTCCTAGTCTCCAAAAATTGAGTAACAAAACATAAGTGCAAATTTACACTTTGAAAGAGAGTGACTCATATATAAATATGATAAAATTATAATTTTCTCTTCATTTGTTCAATCTCAGCCCAAAATGTTCTGTTTGGAAATTTTATATTATCCTTATTTAAAACAAGATGAGTTCTAAAATTTTAGTAATTGAATTACATATATTTTACGAATATAAATTTTTGTACATTATGTTACAAAATTAAATATTGATTCATGCTTTAAAGGAATGGAAAATTATTTTGAATTTAATAAAAATAAAAACTTGAGAATAGATTACTTATATTTCAGTTATAAAGAAATGTGTTATTTTAATCAATTATAATAAAAATATATTATTGAAGGAGGACACAATTCGAAGCTCTATTATACGAAGACAGCACAGACGATGAGGAAGTTGTTTCAGCAGATGTGACAGTCGATAATCTTGAGCCAGATGCTGCTGGTACTCCAGCTGTTAATGCCAACAGAATCTCGAGCAGTGAGTCTATGTCTGAGGATCGAGAAAATGTTAGTATTTAAATTTGTTTGAGATTATGTAACTCTATTTACGTTAAACAGCTTTAAGATACAATTTATCTATTATATTTATTATGATCAGGGTACCCATCCCTTGGAAGCTAATTAATTAAATTGCCAAGTCATTAATTAAATTCAATGATTAATAAAAAATTCCCTTTTTCCAATCAACCTCAGGTGATTCTGTCCATAATCTGGCAAAACGAACACTTGGGAGCAGCTTCCTACAATGTTATAACCTCCGAACTTTTCGTTATGGACGACGTGATCGAAAACTGCACTTTTGGTATTGCCAAGACCCTCTACAGACAGATAAACCCCCATTCTCTAATTACTATCGGAGGATTAGCAGAGAGCTTTCTCGAAACCATGAAACTCATAACGATTGGAGACTCTTTACTAGAACAATCAGAAACACAAGAGGCATCAACACGCTGCAGTCAAATTCCCGCCTTATGTGCTTTCAAGCTGATGCCAAAATCTGAGAACTCATTTGACTATTGCTTCTCTAGAGTTCAGAATCTGAAAATTGAAGGAGAACCTCGAAATGCAACTTATGAAGAGCGAAATACTTATCTCAGTTCATTTCTCAATTTCAGTTCGCGATCCATGATTCACGCCTTGGGACTACTTTTAAAATATCTCGATAGGGAATGGCACAGGGTTTCTCTAGGCCATTCGGAACAAGCCATTTTCATTAATATCAGTTACATTTCTTTGTAAGCTTCTGACTTAATTTCACAAAATCTCGTCTAAGTAGGTATGTATGATATATCATAGAATAATTTCGATTAATTGTAGGATTGATCTGATGATGACGGACGAAGACAGCTACAAGGCTTTGGATATTGTGCATAAAAGGGATCATCCTAGCTTCTTTAAATTTGGAAACGACTCACTTAAAAAGCACACAATCAGCCTCTTTTCCCTGTTCAATAATTGCCAATCGCGGCTTGGATCTCAGGCTCTATGGCAAGGCAACACAACTCTCACCTGTTCTACTATGCTATATATTTACACAACCCTGAGTCATACATAAGTCGAATTGAAAAAGGAACATTTGCTTAATTTCTAACTAAAAACTGTCATTTTCCTCACACTTTAGGAAAATTCTTCATCATCCGACAACGAACATCCAAGTTATAGAAAAGAGGCAACAGGTAATTGCATTTTGTCTGATTCCTGGTAATCAAACCGTTGCAGACAGCTTGAAAATCTGTTTAAAGCATATTCATCGGCTTTCTCCTCTTATTGTAAATAAGATCTCGGTTCCGCAAGCTAAATGTGCTGATTGGAGAAAACTCGAACAGGTATCATATTGTATATTATTATATAATATTATTATGACCATTTTTATGTGACAATATCAGGAAATTATCTGAAACGTACTTTTTCGATTTGAGAAAAATAGTACTTTGTGCTTCTAGTGGGAGACTCGCTGTGGTTGTCAGGCACGTGACCGTGCCGTACTTGGTGCACACGACACTTTGCCCAAGTACTGGGCGGTGGTGGTAAGCGAGTGTTTGAATTTTCAGTTAAAAACAATGATTTTAAACCAATATTTGAATTTTTTGACAAAAAGATGATTTCCCAAACAAATAGTTAAATTTTCAACTAACAAATATCAATTTTCAACAATAAAAACAAAAACACAATTAAGCAGCTACAAATTTAACAAAAAGGTAGTGTATGGCAGTGAACACTGCCCAACCCATTTTTAATTTAAAGCTACCAGAAAAAGACGATTTACTCCATTGCATAAAAATGATATACGTGCGATTTTATTTTTGACGCGATTTTTCTGTAATGATATTCTCCACTGGAAATTTATCTTTTTGCCTTTTCATTTTTGAAAGAATCTTTATTTACATTGCTGAAAATAACCGATTCGTTGACAGAAAAAGTGTTATCTTTTAATCATCAACTGTGACCATCTGACACTTGATACCAGAACCAATGCATGCCATGTGAAGCTCGTGAAATTTGCAGCGTAATATAGAACCAGATAGAACGCAATCGCGGATTCGATTGACACGTTACCTATAGCCTACGCTCAACGGCGTTAGTTCGACAACATTTCCATCACGCCTAGCCGCACTTGCATTATTTACTTCCTTCATTATTATGTAAAATCCAGTTTTCCCAACGCTGACGTCATGTAGGGGCCGTCCATAAATGACGTCCACAAAATTTCCGGAGTTTTAGGTTCCCCCTCCCTGCTTGTCCGATTTTGTCTGATTTCCAAACCTTCGTCCCCCTAAAGGACGTTCCAATCGCAGGGACCCCTCTCTTTTTTCATATTTTTACTTTTTTTCATCATTATGAAATTATAAGAGATTAAAGCCGTCGTGAATTTGAGAAAAATTTATTCTTATAATCAAACATAGAACTTTCTTGCAAAAACTACATTTAAAAAAATTAATATCGTTTGTTTCATCTTATAATATATGAACACGTTTCATGGAAATCTTCAACGAACGGTTTTCGAGGCCAATCGTCAATTGAATTTATTTTTGGGAACGATGAAAGGCCATTTTTATTATCAACACTGGATGCAGAATATTCGATCATCTGGTATTACCAGATGGTCTTCCCCGGGACCGCTGAATGGCGCTGCAATCGCCTGAATCACCACGGGAGAATTTGAAATTGCCTACGTATCATCAGATAGACCAGGGTGGCGAGCGATCTTCTTGTGCACTTTCGTCCGATTTTGGTACCCCTTTATGGACGTCCCCTATCAAGAAATCGATAACTTTGTCGTTTTGATGAGGTATATCGCGCTCGTTTAAAATCCTTTGGAAAATTGCAAAGAAAACGTTCTACAAAAATAAATCTTACTTTTTTATGATACGTAGTGTCGTTCTAAAAGAAATCGAAAATTGAATTATTCGAAATAAGATTTTCGTTGTCTTAAAAACGGTTTTGCCCGCATTGAACTTACATTGAACTTCTTTATATCAGCAGGAATTTTTTATCAATATTTGTTCAAATAAAAAATTTGACGTTTCTATTAAATTCGATTTTTCCCCCAGCTGTATTTTGAAAAGAGGAAAAGTTAATTTTATAAAAAAAAGCCCTTTTTCATATTATCTAATTTTTCTAAATTCGTGCTGATATATAAAGTAGACATTATTTAAGTTGTATGAAGGTTAAATCATTTTTGTGGCCACAAGATTTTTTTTAAATTGACATTTTGAAATTTTTCTGCGAAATAAGCAAGATTATAAACTTTTTTTTCATATCTGTAGTTTGTAATTTAAATGTGAAAATTAAATTTTTTACAGAAAATTGTCGTGGCAACAATAATGATTTGGGCCGCATAAAGCTCACAGGATTTTTTCCTTATTTAAATACAATCAACTTTGGATTACGTCGTTCCTAAAATTTCAGTCCTCGGAATTTTGGTAATGTGGGGACCTTGGGACCAAAATGAGGCGGTGCTCAGTCATGCGTGTGAAACAGTGGCGTAGCGACAAAGGGGGAAGTATGGGAGTACTCACGCGCGTCTGATGCATAATAGTATGTATTGCCATTGGAAACAGTTAGCATGGCGCTGAATGTTTATGTTTGGATTCCCTAGATTTATGTTAAAGGCCACTGCAAGCCATCTCGTTTGGTGTAAATTTAATCTTTTATGACTAAAATTGCAACTGTTTGGTCGAAAATTTAACTACCCAGTGGGCACAAAATTTGGCGACGTCTTTACGACATCGTTAAGGTACTTGGTTAAAAGCGAACTACTTTGTTAGTTAGTTAGTTAGTTAGTTAAAAGCTTCTAATGTGTCCCCTAAGAGTTTACATTTTTCTTGCACCTTCTTCCTATTCCTTAACACACCTCCCACACACTTACTTGGTGGTGGGAGGGGGACC
>JAAAKG020141163.1:0-11931 GCA_010014905.2 Druon quercuslanigerum | reverse complement strand
GTGGAATTATCAACAAAAAATTTCAATTTTAAATTAAATAGTTTATCTTTTAACTAAAAAAGATGAATTTTTAATTTTAAAAAAATATAATTTTCGATAAACTAGTTTAATTTTCAAGCAAGCAATTTTCAACAAAAGAAAGTTTAATTTATAATCAAGAAGATAATTTTTCTAAAAAAAACAAACGAATTTTCAAACAACACGTAAATTCAAAACAAAATAGTTTAACTTTCACACATTTTTTTTACAAAATAGTTAAATTTTTAACTTAAAAATCTGAATTTTCAACAAATAAGTTTATTTTTAAACCAGCAGTTTAATTTTTAACTTAAAAAGTGGAATTATCAACGAAAAAGTTTAATTTTGAATTAAATATTTGATCGAGAAGATAATTTCTCTTCCAAAAAAGACGAATTTTTAAACGACACGTAAATTTAAAACAAATAAGTTTAAGTTTTAACCAAAAAGATGATTTTTCAGATTAAAAATAAAAATTTTCAACCAAATATGGGATTTTAACCACATTTTAAAACAAAACAGAATATTTTTTTTTGACAAAATAGTTGAATTTTCAATCTAAAAATCTAAATTTTCAACAAAAAAGTTCATGTTTAACCCATTAGTTTAATTTTCAACTCAAAAAGTGAAATTATTAACAAACAAGTTGAATTTTGAATTAAAAGAATGATCTTTTAACCAAAAAAGATGAATTTTTAATTTATTAAAAAATATATAATTTTGATAAACTAGTTCAATTTTCAAGCAAGTAATTTTCAGGAAAAGAAAGTTGAATCAAGAAGATAATTACTCTTCCAAAAAAGACGAATTTTAAACGAAACGTACATTTAAAACAAAATAGTTTAACTTTCACAAAGAATATGAATTTTCAGCTTAAAAATAAAATATTTCAACCAAAAATGGGATTTGAACCACATTTTAAAACAAAACAAAATATTTTGGTACAAAATAGTAGAATTTTTAATTTAAAAATCTTAATTTTTAACAAAAAATTTAATTTTCAACGCAAAAAGTGGAATTATCAACAAAAAAGTTCAATTTTGATTTAAATAGTTGATCTTTTTAACTAAAAAAGATGAATATTTAATTTAAAAAAATATATAATTTTCGACACACTAGTTTAATTTTGAATTATATATTTGATCTTTTAACTAAGAAATTGATGAATTTTTAATTTAAAAAAAAAACATAATTTTCGATAAATTAGTTCAATTTTTAAACAAGTAATTTTCAGCAAAAGAAAGTCGAATTTATAATCAAGAAGGTTATTTCTCTTCCAAAAAAGATGAATTTTCAAACGACATGTAAATTTAAAACAAAATAGTTTAAGTTTCACCCAAAAAGATGAATGTTCAGCTAAAAAATACAAATTTTTAACCAAAAATGGAATTTTAATCACATTTTAAAATAAAACAAAATATTTTTTCACAAAATAGTTGAATTTTCAACAAAAAATTTCATTTTTAACCCATTAGTTTAATTTTTAACGCAAAAAGGGGAATTATCAACAAAAAAATTCAATATTTGATCTTTTAACTAAAAAAGATGAATTTTTTATTTAAAAAAAAAGATAGTTTTCGATACACTAGTTCAATTTTTAAACAAGTAATTTCCAGCAAAAGAAAGACGAATTTATAATCAAGAAGATAATTTCTCTTCCAAAAAAGACGAATTTTCAAACGACATGTAAATTTAAAACAAAATAGTTTAAGTTTAACCCAAAAAAACGAATTTTTAGTTATAAAATAAAATATTTTCACCAAAAATGGTATTTTAACCGCATTTTAAAACAAAACAAAATATTCTTTTTACAAAATAATTGAATTTTCAACAAAAAACTTCATTTTTACCCAATAGTTTAATTTATAACAAATTGTTACATTTTTAGGAAAATAATGAAACTGACCAAAAAAGAAGACATTTTAAAGATATACTTACATTTTTTATAAATTGTTAAATTTTTTAACTAAAAAAGATAAATCAACAACCGCAAATAAGATAATTAAATTTTCAGGTTAAAAAATTATTTTCAAACCAAAATAGAACTAATTTGTTTCCAACTAATCTAAATTAAAAAAAAACATGATTTTGCAACTAAGGAAGATAAGTTTGCAGTTTGAAAAATTTTTTTCCCTAAAAAAATTAAATGTTTAAACAAATTTGTTAAATCTTCAACAACAAATTAATATATTTTTAACAAAGTAGTTTAATTTTCAATAAAAGAAATGGATTTTCAAATAAAAAGATAAATTTTCAATAAAAAAATACAAATTTTCAACAAAAAATAGAATTTCAACCACATTTTAAAAAAACAAAATATTTTCTTTGCAAAAAAGTTGAATGTTCAACCTAAAAATCTGAATTTTCAACGCGAAAGGGGGAATTATTAACAAAAAAGTTCAATTTTGAAATAAAATAATGATAGCAAGATATATTTTTACCTAAAAAGTGAATTTTGGACAAAGTATATAATTTTTCAACTAACTAGTTAAATTTTACGCTGAAAAAGATAAATTCTTAGAAAAAAATGAAAAATAGTTAAATTGTCAGTTACAAAAATAAATTTTCAGCTAAAATAAAAATTTAACCAAATAGTCACATGTTTACTGAAGAGATTAATTTTCAACTAACTTGATGAATTTTCTACGAAAAAAAAGTTTGTGATAAAAGAGTTGATTTTTCCACCAAAAACAATTTTTCAGTTAACAAACGAAAACAATTTTTAAACAAATTGTTTAATTTTGAAACCAAAGGGACCAGTTTTTTTAAAAACAGTTGAGCTTTCAAACCAAAACCAGAATTTTTATAACAAAAGATCATGTTTAACTCAAAAGTTTAATTTTACATAAAAATAGCTTGATTTTCAACTAAAAAGGAAAATTATAAATAAAACAGTTTTTTTTAATAAAAAAGATCACGATTTAACCGAATTATAAAATTTTTAACAAATTAGTTAAATTAACAAAAAAACATGAATTGTCAAAGAAATAAAGAAATTTTCAACATATAGTTTAATTTATTAACTAAAAAATAAAAATTCTCATCGAATTTTTTATCGACAATACGAATTATCAACAAAATTAATGCTTCTTCATTCAGAAAATATAAATTTTTAGATAAAAACTTTAATTTTTAATTTAAAAAACGATTTTCCAGTAAAATCGTTAAATCTATATTAACAACAAACGTATTTTTAACAATGTTTTTCAAATATCAACTAAGTCCTTAAATTTGTAACAAAAATAATTAATTTTTTTTATTAAAAAACAATTTTTCAACAAAGTAAATGTATTCTTAAACAAATATTTGAATTTTAAACTAAAAAAGATTAATTTTTAACAATAAATAAAATAGTTAAATTTTTAGTTCAAAAATTAATTTTCAATGAAAAAAAAATAATTTCGGACTGAGAAGAAAATGTCGAGTTATATTTTTTTAAGTAGTGGAAAATTTAACTAATTTGATAAATCTATAAAAAAAATTGTAAAAAGAGTTGAAATTTCAACCAAGATTTGACAAAAATTGGCAATTAAATAGTTAAGTTTTTTTTAATTTTCAACAAAAAGAAAAATAGTTTTTTTTCGCAAAAATATAAAATAAAAATTTGTATTAAAGCAGTTTAATTTTCAATAAAAAATTGTGATTTTTCAATAAAATAATTACATTTCCAAGGAAATAATTAAATTACCAAAAAGAGACGAATTGTCAAAGAAATATATAAATTTTCATTAAATAGTTGATTTTTAAAAATCAAAAGTTAAATTTTCAGTTTAAAAAATAAATTTCCAACAAAAAAGAAACTAATTTTTTATTAAAAAATAAGAATTTGATTCAAATAAATGATTTTTTAAAACTAAATTAGCTGAATTTTAAGTTAAAAAATTAATTTTAAAAATATATAAATATTTGACAACATAAAAATGAGTTTTAACAAAAGCAAAAAAAAAAACAGAAAAAGTTGAAGTATCAAAAAAATTTAATAATTTATATCTTAACTAAAAGCGATATTAATTTTAAATCAAAAACAGTTAAATTCTACTAAAAAGTTTAAATGAATTTGAGATGATGAGATAATAAGAAGAGATAAATTCGCAAACCAACAAGACCAATTTTTAACAAAAGATTTGAATGTTCAACCAAACAGAATTTTTCATTTAAGAAAGAAAAAAAAATGCCAACAAAATTCTTGAAAAATTTAATGTGTTTAAAAATAAAAAATAAATGAATTTGATTATAAAAATTGTTTATAAAAATAGCCACTGTCGATGAATCTTATATCTGTAGCAAAACTGTGACGATTGCTTTTATTTTGTTCTTGATTAAAATTAATTATTTTTTCATAAAAATGAAAGAAATGAAAAAATGCAATCCATATTGAAAATGTTATTTCATGTTTTTTTTACTAGTCCTTTGTTTCTAAGAAAGTATTTATAACTAAAGCCAAGTAGATAGTAAAAATAGTAACAAAAATTATTTCTTTGAAATAAATTTACCTCAAATTGGAAACAATAAACTTAAAAATCGGTTCAGAAATGCGACATCTGGAATATTTTCGACACTGTCACACTGTGCGTCACGGGTGACAGCACTGTGCGTCACTCGTGATCGCTGACTGAAAATTGGTCATAACTTGGTAACCCGTAAAGATGTTTAAACTTTTATGGTCGTAAATTAAAGGTGATATTTCAAAGATTATCCCCTCTGAATTTCAGATTTTTTCCATAAGTTTCCTCAGTCATAGAACGCGTTGAAGTTGAGGAACAAAATTTCAAAAATTCTTCAATTAAAAAAAAATTCTCCTCGTGATATATCCTTTTCCAAAAATCAGAAATATCTCTACAGGGGGTCATTCGCCAGGAAATTTCATAAGCTTTCTAACATTTTTTTAAAAAAATGTCTAGCTTTATTTCAGACTGAGTTATCATCGATTAAAGTAATCAGTGATTTGTTAGTCCCATTGCCACCAGCGTGGATAATTTCCGGCGGTATTGTATAAAAATAAAAATAAATAAAATATTTTTCTAGCCTTTTAAAAAGGTAAAAATAATTTCAGATGGATATTTTAAGGCGGCAAGGAATTTCTTGCAATGGGAAAAATTCCGGTGATATGTCAGAAATTGAGACTGAAGAGAGGCCGCCACCGCCATCTGCGACGCCTATGGATTTAATAACGAATCCTAACATCAGAAAAAAATTTTTTATTTTAGCATTTGACTGGGTTGCGAATGCCGTTGTTTATAATGGTCTCTCGTACAACACGACGAATTTGGGGGTCTCTGACTACTTAGCTTTTTTTATCGGTACGTCTTTTTGTTAAAACATATTTAATTGCCTACTTTAAATTTAGCCAGTTCTAAATTATTATTTATTTAATATTATTATATACTATGCTGTTATAAATCATTTAATCATGAATTAATTTGAACTTCATCTTATTATATTTTATTATAATAATTTATTTTTTAATTAAACAATTGGATGGAATGGGTACCTGCATTAATTTAAATTTTTGTAGTGGTTTATTTTAAATTAAGTGGATAGGATGATATTGCGTGCAATTTCCAAGGTCAGTTATTCATACGAAACGAATAGTTGCTCGCTGCAATTTGTATATGAATACTCAATTATGCAGAAATTGCTTCGCATATCAGATCGCGCTGCTGCACAATAAGTTGTCACTTATCTGTTGCGATATAAACATATCTCATACTAATTTGCGTCCTTCTATTGACGCAGGTCATGATAGAATCATTTTTTTTTAACAAAAACAAGAAAAAAGATTATTTAAAAAAAAAGATAAATTTTAGAAAATTTTAATTTTTCAAAATTTTATTCAAATCCTGGAGTTCTTGGTTCGAATCTAGGCGAAGGTAGATTTTTTATCGTTTGTAAATTTAAAAAGAAACTGTATCAAAATTTAAAACCGTTTTTAATTCTTTTACAATTTAAAAGAATTGAAGAAAATTCAAAAGAATTTAAAGAATTTGAAGAATTAAAATAATTCAAGTTGAATTCGAGAGAATTCGAAAGGATTCATGAGATTTCCAGGTGAATTTAAGAGAAAGAAACAGTAAGAAAGGCTTTAATAAATTTACAGCATTTCAAATAGTACAAGAAAATTTAAAAGAATTTAAAAGAATTCAAAAGAATTCAAAAGAATCCAAAAGAATTCAAAAGAATTTTAAAGAATTCAAAAGAAATTAAAAGAATTTAAAAGAATTCAAAAGAATTTAAAAGAATTCAAAAGAATTAAAAAGAATTTAAAAAATTAGAGGAAGTTCAAAAAAATTCAAGACAAAAAAGAAAGAATTCAACGAACAAACTTCAAGGTGAATTTCAGAGAATTCAAAAGAGTTAAAAAGAACAAAAGATATTTCAAAGAATTCAAAAGAATGCAATATTCCTTAGATCTTGATGAATTACGAAAGTTTCGGGTTCGAATCCAGATTAAGTTAGATTTTTTCTCGTTTTTATAACACAATCCGAAAAGCAGAAAATCAAATAACATCACTACATAAAATTTAATAAGAACTTATATCCAAATTACAAACTACTCTTGAAGGTTTTTCGATTTAAAAGATAACAAAATACTGATAGGTATTCAAATAATTAAAAAATTTCAAGATGTATTCAAGAGGATTCAAAATGACTACATCTGAATTCAAGCTAATGTTGGGTAAACCAAATATAATTCAGATTGAATTCTAAAGAATTCAAAAGAATTCAATGTAAATTAAAAAGAATTCAAAAGAATTCAAAAGAATTGAATGTGAATTAAAAAGAATTAAAAAGAATTCAATGTGAATTAAAAAGAATTCAAAAGAATTCAAAAGAATTAAATGTGAATTCAAAAGAATTCAATGTGAATTAAAAAGAATTTAAATAATTCAATGTGAATTAAAAAGAATTCAATCTGAATTAAAAAGAATTTAATGTGAATTCAAAAGAATTCAATCTGAATTAAAAAGAATTTAAAAAAATTCAATATGAATTAAAAAAATTCAAAGATTTAAAAAGTATTCGAAGAATTCAATGTGGATTCGACAGAACTCAGGGTGAATTCAAAGTAATTCACAGTGATTTCTAAAGAATTTAAAAGAATTTTAAAGCAATCAAGGCCGATTCAGAAGGACTCAAAAGAATTAATAGTAATTTTGTTTAGATTTCAGTAGAATTCAAAATAATGCACAAGAATTCACAGAAATTTAAACGAATTCAAAGAATTTGATATAAATTCAAAAGAATTCAACAGAATTAAAGGTCAATTAATTATTAAACTTGAAAATGCAGAAAAAGGTTAACACTTAAATCTGTAACATTCTTCAATTCTTTTTGCATTTAAAAGATCAATTGAAAATGATCAAGGTAGATTCAAGTGAATTAAAAAGAATTCAATTAATTATAAGAATTTAAAAGAACTGAATATGAATTCAAGCGAATGTAGGGCAAAGAATTGAAATGAATTCCATGTGAATTAAAAAGAATTCAAAGATTTAAAAAGTATTCGAAGAATTTAATGTGGATTCAAGTGAATCCAGGATACATTCAAAATAATGCACAGTAATTCTTAAAGAATTTTTAAAGAATTTTGAAGCTATCAAGGCCAATTCAGGAGAATTTAAAAAAATTAGTAGAAGGTTTTTTCTTATTTCTCTGAAAAAATGCAAACAGTGGCACAAAGAAGAATATTAGATTTGATTTACAATTTAATTTTATGCCCAAAAATGCAAAGATTTATAGAATTCAAAGCATTTAAACAAATTGGAAGAATTTAAGATAGATTCAACAGAATTTGAGATAAATTTAAAAGAATTCAAAAGAATTGAAGCCTAATGCAAGATTAACTCAACAAAATTCAAGATAACTCAAACGAATTTAATGAATTCAATAAATTATTTTAGTGAAAATGCAGAAAAAGGCGTTGGCTTGAATGTATAAAATTCTTTAATTCTTTTTGAATTTAAATATTTGAAGAAAAATCAAAATAGTTTAAAATAATTCAAAGTTTTCCAAGTAATTAAAAACGTTCAAGATAGATTCAAGCGAATTAAAAGGAATTAAATGAATTAAAAGAATTCAAAAGGACTGCATGTAAATTCAAGCGAACGTAGGGTAAATAATAAATAATTCAGAGTCAATTGTAAAGAATTAAAAAGAATTCCATGTGAATTAAAAAGAATTCAAAGACTTAAAAAGTATTCGAAGAATTTAATGTAGATTCAAGTGAATCCAGGAATTTAAAGACTCTGAAGAATAAAGATAATTTGAAATAATTCAAGCGGAATTCGTGAGAATTCAAAATAATTCAGAAGAATTCAAGGTAGAATTAAGAGAAAGGAAAAGGTAAAAAGGAATTCAACATATTCATAAAAGTATAAAGAATTAAAGTTTTTTTTTAAACCCATAAGAATTAAAAAAAATGAAAAGAATTAGAAAGGATTGAACGGGTTTTACCACGATTCAATGGCAGTTCAGCATAATTGAAGAGAACTTAAGAAAATTCCAAGAATCAAACGAATTTAAAGAATTGAAGGTGAATTCTAAAGAATTAAAAATAAATTTAGGTGAAATTAAGAGAATTCAAAAGTATAAAGAATAATTCAGAAAGTTCAATAAAATTTAAAATGCCTAAAGTGTTTATAAAATACGAGCGTTCCGGGTTCGAATTTATTCTGAAACTTAATACAATTAAAGGGGTATTCTGAAGAATTTGAAAGGATTCAAAGCATTCGAAAACCGATGTTTGTGATGCAGTTATAAGAAACTACAATTTTTTTAAATTTAAATTGAAAAAGTTCGGGCTTTTTCGGTCATCGAATTTGTATTGTACGGTGTGTGTGTGTGTGTGTGTGTAATATTTCCAAACTTTTATAATATTATAATTTCATTATTTTAGAGTGTAATTTTCGATTATCAGACTTTTCCAATATTTAATTTTTATTTTTTAGGTGGAATAGTGGAGATACCATCCTACGTAATTACTTGGTATGCCATGGATAGATTAGGCAGACGATGGGTTCTCTGCTTAACTATGCTTTTAGGAGGAGTAGCATGTGTTTCTTGCATGTTTGTCCCCGAAGGTACAGTACGTTTCTTATTCATTATTTTAGTTTAGTATTTGATCTATTTTGTCTTAAGCTACAGATTTTAAAAAAGCAAACAATTCATGAATAAATAAATAAATGAATAAAAATATATAAATCAATTAATTATTTCATTAACAAATAGATCAATGGATAAATATATTCATTACTTAATCAATTAACCAATCAACTAATAGATCAATAAATCACTAAGTCCTTCACTTAATTAAACATGAAATCTACTAATCAGTAGATTAATAAAAAATAAGAAAATACAGTGAAACCCTTAAATAGCCCTCCCTTCAATAGCCCTTGCGAGAATTGACGCCGCGTCGCAGGTAGGTGTAACAGGAGCTGCGCGGAGGGCGCGGGATCAGAGGTCGTCACTCAGGCGAGCACTGAGGCGTGAACAAACAAAAGCGGAGCGGGCTGTAATGAGTTAGTCCACACCCACCGTCAACCCCAAAATCGGCGCTATAGAAGAGTTTCACTGTAAATGAATCACATAGTAGCTTAATAAATTAATTAATACATCAATCGATAATTCAATAAATCAATTATTCAGTCTATCAAACAAACAATAAATAATTTAGTCAATCAATTTACAAATGAACTAACCAATCAATCAGTAGATAATTTAATAAGGAAATCCATTAATAATTTATTCCATAAATGAATAAATCTGTTAATAAACAAATAAATCCATCAGTCAATATATCAATTAATATCTTAATTATTCAATCGATCAAAAAGTCAATAAAATAATAATTAATCAATTAATCAACAATTAAATCAGTGAATAAAATAACTTTTCCTAAAATGCAAATAAAATAATAATTATTTAATATGTCCATATTAAATTAATTGTTTATGGTGGTAGATGCTGTCTGGATAACAGTATGTTTGGCGATGATTGGGAAGTTCGGAATAGCAGCTTCCTTCGCAGTCTTCTACGTCTTCGTGGGAGAACTGCTACCAACAGTTCTCAGGTCGCAGGCGATGGGAATTGCCTCTTTCATAGCCGGAATAGGTCTTCTCACCTTTCCCTATATCGTGCACCTCGCAGTTTATTCGAGGGTACTTCCATTGATAATTATGGGATCCTTAAGTGTGGCAGGAGCAGTCACTTCAATCTTCCTGCCAGAAACTTTAAATATACACTTGCCACAGACTGTCGAGGAAGGCGAGCTCTTCGGCGCTGATTTTAAACTCTGGTCCTGCCCACCGATATCTGCGTAAGTTGACAAAAATTATTTTTTTTATATTATCAAAAAACCGAACCGCCGCACAGTGGGAAAAAGCACCTTTTTTGGACAAAAATCGACCGACAGTGCAATTCTTAACGGATTTTGATGTTTTTTTTAGGAATGACCGTAAGGCTTCCAGTCATAACAATTAACTGCGGATATTCTAATTCGACTTAACGGAAATTTTTTATTTAACAACAAAGTTATAACTTTTTTTTGCTAAACTTTTCCGTGATACCATTTTTTCTAAGTCTTGCAGAAGACTCTTTGCTGACATATTTTTAATAGTGACAGAAACTGGTAATTATTTTTATAAAATTTATGAACAAATGCACATTTTCACCATTTTTTTAATAAACTACATTTTTTTGCAGAATGAACTGAAAATGTCTTGGCAAATACGACTTGCAAATAAATATTTTTTGAAATAAAATAAAACAAATAAAGCAAACAAAATCAGGATCGACTTGAAGTTGCTGCAGCTACAGATAAATTGTTTTTCGTATCAACTATACCTAAAAACAGTTGAATGTAGCAGGAGCAACTTCAAGTCGTTGTTGATTTGTTTTTTTGCATTTGTTTTATTTTGTTTCATGGAAGACGTTCACAAATAGACTAAGTGTTTCTACGGAGATATTGAGGGAATCCTTGGAAGTATTTTTAAACATGGAATACAGAAAAAAAATCAGTACTTATGTTACATCATTTAGAATAGTGACCCACAAGCAATATGTAACAAAGTAGATTTGATTTTGGATAATATTAATGCTACGACTTCTCTTGATGAAAGTCAATTAATGGTTATGAGAAAAAAATTTGTTGACTCTTTTATGCCTTTGTATAACAGAAAATGGAAAAGTGTCTGTAGGAAAAAAGCATTGTTTGTTCAAAATCATGCTGAATTTTTAGAAGCAGAGTTCAAGGTACCTTTTCCTTGCCCACCTATCTAAACAAGAGGTTTAACTAATCTTCTAAAGAGTGGAAGATCACGATTATCATTTGAAGATGGATCCGGAAAGACGAAGAAAAGTCGTGTCCAAGAACTTGCTTCAAATTATAGCAAAGAAGAATTATCCAAAGCACTTTCATTGATCAAAAATGAGTCCGATAGCGATTCTGGGACACAGTTTCGTAAGGAAGATGATGACGAGAGTAAATTGTAAAGAATCTTAGCGATGTTCCTGGCTTTAGGTCTGTCGAAGACGAAATATGAAAAGCTAACAAAGTACAATGAAGAAATAACTGGCATTGATTCATATCCGTCGTATTTAAAGATCTCCAAGGCGAAAATAGCTTGTTATCCAGGAAACGGTGAGCATATAGACACATCTAATTTAGGAGCAAGTGTCCATTTCATAAGTTTACTGGGTGATACAGTTAAGCGAATCTTGTTGCAAATGGAAAAAGATAATCTAGCTAATCATTTTGGTAAAAAACTAGTGCTCTTTGGAAAGTGGGGTATGGACGATGCTTCTGCGCATTAGATGACACGACAAAAGTGGTAATAGAAGAGTGATGATGTGGATGCAAACGATGAATCTTATAACAGTGATTCTGAGAGTGAAGAAAACATCAGTTATCAC
>JAAAKG020141162.1:0-11931 GCA_010014905.2 Druon quercuslanigerum | reverse complement strand
CCAGTCGGCTTTTATAACCAAATAATGATGACCAGGTGATTAGTCAGCTTGATGAGTCTTCATGATCCCTTTCACAAACGACTTAAAAAATATATATATGGATAATCCGATAAGGTTCTATAACACTCAGGTAATTTTTGTTCGCCATATTGGATCCGCAATTTCGTATTTTGAAAATCTAATACCTGATTTTAATTTAGAGGCCACAATAACATAAGTAGTACCACCAATATTCTCGACGTCGTATCAGTTTTATTAATTGATTTCCGCCATATTGGATTCGACTTTTTGAATTTTGAAAATCTAAGAGCAGGTTCCGATTGAGTTACCCTAAAAATCTAAGTAACGCCCATTTGATAAAGATCCCAACATTTTAAAGAATTCGAATCCGCCATTTTGAATTTAGAGATGTAACATCAGATTTGAAATAAACGACCCCAAAAACCTATTTATCGTAAATTTTATAATAAAGGCCCGAAAGTTTTTAAAAACTCATGTCTGCCAAATTGTATCCGCGGTTTAAAATTTAAAAAATCCAACCTTAGGTTTAAAATTAGTGACCGACATATTCGATCTGCCATTTTGAATTCTGAAATCCAAAAGCAGCTTTCGATTCAACGATTCCAAAAAATCTAATAAACTCCTATTATATCAAGATCAGAAAATTTTTAATAATTAAGTTCAGCTATTTTCAATGCGCCATTTTGAATTTTAAAAATCCACCGTCAAATTTGAAATAAGCGTCCCCAAAAACCTATATATCAACAATTTTAGCAAGGTCCGGTCGTTTGTGATAACTCATGTCTGCCATATTGAATCCTCCACTTTGAATTTTAGGATTCAAAAATTAAATTTTCAATTCGCGACGCCAAAAGCCTGAGTATCATCAATCTGATCAAAGTCTGAAAATTTTTAATAACTCATGCTTGCCGTATTCGATCTGCCATTTTAAAGTTTAAAATTCCAACGTTAGTTTTAAAAAAGTGACCCCAAAAATTTATGTAACACCAATTTGACTAAAGCCAAATTATTTTTTAAATTCGTGTCCGACATATTCGATCTGCCATTTTGAATTCTGAAATCCGACAGAAGATTGCGATTCAAAGATTCCAAAAATCTAATAATCTCCTATTTCATCAAGATCAGAAAGTTTTTAATAATTATATTCAGCCATTTTCAATGCGCTATTTTGAATTAAAAAAATCCACCAACAAATTGAAAATAAGCGACCGCAAAAATCTATGTATCACAGATTTTAGAAAGATTCTCACATTTTTAAATAACTCATGTCTTCCATATTGAATCGTCGATTTTTAATTTTAGGAATCAAAAATTAAATTTTAAATTTGCGACACCAAAAGCATAAGTATCATCAATTAGATCCAGATCCAAAAATTTATAATAATCCATATGCCTGCCATGTTCAATCCGCCATTTTCAATTTTAAAATTCCAACGTTAGGTTTAAAAAAAGTGACCCCAAACATTTAAGTAGCACAAATTTGACCAACGACAAATTTTTTTTAAAATTCATGTCCGACATATCCAATCCGCCATTTTGAATTCTGAAAAATGCAACAGCAGATGTCGATTTAGCGATTCGAAAAATCTAATAATCGCCTATTTTATCAAGAAAGGGATATTTTTAATAATTCAATTCAGCCATTTTCAATGCGCCATTTTGAATTTTAATAATCCACGATCGAATTTGAAATAAGCGACCCCAAAAACCTATATATCACAGATTTTAGCAAGGTCCGCACATTTTTAATAATTCATGTCTGTCATATTTAATCCTCCATCTTGAATTTTAAAATCAAAAATTAAACTTTAAATTTGCGATACCAAAAGCCTAAGCATCATCAATTTTATCACGGTCCGAAAATTTTTAATAACTCACGCCTGCTGAACATTCTTATTGATGCATGTCTGCCATATTGGATCTTCCAATTTTAGTTTACAAAATCCAACATCAGATATTAAATCAATGACCCCAAAAACCTAAATATCATCGATTTTATTAAGGTTCAAATATTTTTAATTATTCATGCCTGCCATATTCGATCTGTCATTTTGAATTCTGGAATCCAACAGAAGATTTCGATTCAACGATTCCAAAAATCTAATAATCTTCTATTTTATCAAGATCAGAAAGTTTTTAATAATTAAATTCAGCCATTTTTAATGCGCCATTTTGAATTTTAAAAGATCGATCATCATATTTGAAATAAGCGACCACAAACATCTGTGTATCACAGATTCTAGCAAGATCCGCACATTTTTAATAACTCATGTCTGCCATATTGAATCCTCGATTTTTAATTTTAAGAATAAAAAATTAAATTTTAAAGTTCGACACCAAAAGCCTGAGTCTCATCGATTTTATCAAGGTCCGAATATTTTTAATTATTCATGCCTACCATATTCGATCTGCCATTTTGAATTTTGAAATCCAACAGCAGATTTAAAATCAGTGACTTCAAAAACCTAAGCAACACCAATTTGATCAAGGTCCAAACATTCTTTTAAATTCATGTCCGCCATATTGAATCTGAAATTCGAATTATGAAAATCTAACAACATATTTCGATTCAGCGATCCGAAAATCCTGATAATCTCTCATTTTATCAAGATCCAAACATTTCTAATAATTCCTGTCAGCTATATTGAATTCGCCATTTTGAGTTTTAAAAATTAAAAATCCGACTTTAAATTCTCGACCCCAAAAACTTAAGTACCATCAATTTTCCCAATGTCTGAAAATTTTTAATAAATAATGTCTGTCATATTGGATCCTCCATTGAATTCAATGACCGCAGAAGATAGAATCGCTCTTTTCAAATAAAAATAATAGAACGACATTTAAATACAAAAATTGGTTTCTGTTCACGAGAAATACTCTGTTATGCCAGACATCTGTCATTCCCGCACATACATAATAGATAAAACAAGTCTAAAAATAGCTTTTTTGAAATCTTAATATAATTTTAAAAAGTAGGAAATGATTCAGAAAAACTGGAAAGGCCCTAAAAAGTTTTCCCTCAGTAGAGCAATAATCTGAAAAAGCGTTACACGCTATGTGTGGCCCTTGCCAGTTTACCCAACCACGGCCACACCAAAATTAGGGGAAACTTATCAGTGCCTTACCAGGCCCATATTTAGAATTCTGAACCGGAGAATCGAATTTTAAAAAAATCATGTGTAATGATTCGAAAAATCTAATACTTTGTTTTTGGCTGGAATAAAAATAAAAACCTTATTAATGAACGTTATACAAAATATAAATTTTGACGCCTAATTAAAAAAGTAGTATGATTACTGAAATTTGATGAATTTTACCATGATTATAAAAAACTAATTTTAAACTTTATGTATAAGGATACGAGTGACATAATGAGAAGGGGGACTTTACGTCACAATAGATGGTAAGTATACATCATGTCCAGATTTAATGTACTACTTGTTTAAAATCATAAGTCTCGTTGAGAAATGACTCATCTATGTACAACTCACGGTCTCCTTAAATAATAATTCTGAGACGACAATATCGACTCAGCTTTCAGCATGAAAAAAAGAATTGAGATAACCTTTTATTCTGCTAGATATAAAATCTCAGTGTCATAATAAAATCCAAAGCAGTTTCTTCTATGTCAGTTGGAAATCATCCTCGAGTTACATTGCAGTGAATCATTTGAAGTGTCTTCAATTGTAATATTAATTCAGTTTTTCTTGGAAGCATACTGAGATCTAACATGAAGAGTCTTCTTGTCGCTTTTGCGCTTTTTGGTAAGTGCAAGATTTTTAATTTTATAAGTTTTGTTTTTTTATAGTAAAAATTTGGATTTTTTAAATTTTTCTGTTTTGTACTTAAAAATTTCCAAACATTTAAATTTCTTACATACATTTCTGTATGACTCAGCGATTTCCAAGGATACTTGGGCGTATGCTGTAGGGTAGTTTTTCGAAAAAATCGTTTTTCATTGTTTAAACAAGTTTTTATTAATAAATAATGTATTCATGAAAAAAAGATTCTACAATATATTTTTAAAAAGTTTGGACCAGGATAAACCTTTTTTCTATTTGCACTTTTTTGTTCGTTTGACCGCTTTCAAGTTGTATTGTTATAAAAAAATGTAATAAGCCCTAAAATTGATTTAATTCTATGCAGATTCGGGTGGTCCAAAAAACGTTTTTCGAGCTTCAGGACAAGACCCCCCCCCCCCACACCAACTTCTATTTCCGTAGAAGGAAAAACCATAATTTTTTTTAACTACATTTTTACGTATTATTGTTTCTTTTTAACAATTTCTGTCGTCTTATTCAAAGAAATAATTACTAATGTACAATTTGAATATTTACCATGCATTTTTAACAGTTTTCAATTGTTTCAACAAATTTAAATTATTTAAATAATAATTTATTCCCCAAAAAATATAAAAAATAATCATATTTTCTGATTGAAATATAACTTTTGGTCATTGTTTGGTGAAGTTAATTTTTCTAAAAAAATCATTCAATTAATTAAATTATTATTTCTTGTCTATTTTTAAAATTTCTAAAACTTGAGTCAGAGATATTAACTGTCTTTTTAAATTCGTATCCCATCCTACGTTTTGTTGAATGATTACAAAATTTTGATACATTTCTTTTAATGTTTAATACATTTATAGTTGTTTAAACAATCTTTGCTCACAATTATGTTTCTGGCTGTATAGTGTATAGAAAAAATCCCAATTTTTAATTTTTTAAACAAATATAATTTGTTTAAATAAATACTTCGGGAAAATAGTTTTAAAATCGTAATTAAGTGTATATCTTCTATTTTATTTCAGTTTTTTTATCGAAAAATAAATGCTTGAGCAAATAAAATTTGTTTAAACAAATAGAAGTTTGTTAAATATTAGAATAAATTTATAAAAATTATGTGATTATTCAACAAAAAGTAGCATAGGATATGGATTTTAAAACAGTGGAAATCTCAGAATCAATTTTTAGAAATTTTTAAAATAAACGTTATTTAATTTTTAAATAATTGCATAATGTTTTTGGAAAAATTTACTACTTAGCATAAGCAATTGTTTGTATGAAAAAGACGTCATGAATTGCTAAAAGGTAACAATAATACTTAAAATTTTAATTTTTTATTTTTGGGCCATATCTGTGGCGCTGTGGGGAGGGAGGGCGTGTGTTTGAAAGGAAAGTTATCAGTATGGCTCTATTTTTCGAAAATTCAAAATTTCCTCATATTAATTGAATGGTATTTTAAAGTGCCCAATGGCACGTTGTTATTTTCGAATTTCTAAAAAAAATTACGGATTTTCTTTCTACGGAAGTGGAAACTTAGGGGGGGGGGGTGCTTTGCCGCTAGAGGAAAAAAAATTTGCATATAATTTTTGGACCACTCTTATGCAGATATAGCAGCACTTCTTGAACCAAAAAATTTTGTAAAATTGTGAATTGCTTTTCATGACACATTCCACATACACACACACACACACACACACACACACACACACACACACGGACGCACACCATTAATAAATTTTCCAATAAAAAGAAAACTTTTATTTATTTAAAAGTATCAAGAAAATTTTTTGATTAATCTTTATAGGGTAAAAGTAAAGAACAATCTCTTGGGAAATTATTTTTTATTTCGATCCAATGGACCTTGGTTCTTGGTAACTTATTATTAGAACCATCTAAAAAGTTAGCCTTATAGTTTAGGTTTCCCAGGTCCTCTCATTTTTTCAGATTAAAAGCTGGCTTGAATATAAATTAGCTTGAATATGTGAGCTTAATTTTAAAGTTTCAAGGATAGTTAAATCTAAAAATAAATCCGATCCGATAATTAACTTAAGTTATCTTGTGAGCTTAAATCAGCATGGCAGTTTTTAATTAACAAATTGGTAGAGATTAACGACATCCATGGCGACTAATTTTTAATGCGGATTCCTTAAGGATGTTTTTCGAGAAGTACAAATTTGAAAGTTTTAAATACATGCCTTGAATGATTTCGAGATATAAATTTTTGTATGTTAAAACTATTGAGTCTTTCATTTTAATATACACAATTTCGTAATATATATTCCGATAGGATTTTTTGCAACGAAATAAGAATCTGAAACCTAAGTAGATATTTCTAATGGTTTTCAAAAGGACAGTGACTTCGGCGATCCCCACCTTCGAGTCACACCCTTTCCCGTTCCCCATTTTATATCCAAGATTGCCCTTTTCCAGGGATCACCCGGTTTTTATATCCATTTTCGGGAGTAGATTAACTTTTGTGAAACCTACTCCAGCCACGTCCTGCCCCCTTTCTAGCCGTCCTCGTTTTTTACATCCCCACAATAGTCCCCCATTTTATTTAACTCTTCTCTGGGGGAGAGTGACTTCGATTACACCCCTCCCACTGAATGATTTAACCATTTTTTTAATATTCATTTACGAGGTAGAGTGACTTCCGCAACATCCGTATATCCTTCTCTTTTACAGCTCCCCTTCCCTATTTTTAATGTTCCTTTTCAGGTTTACAGTGACTTGCTTCAGATCCAGCAACACTGTTTCCCCTTAGCATCCTCTTCTATTTTCTGTATTCCTTCTAGGAGTGGTGTAAATTCGACGAACCCCACCCCCGGCCGCGCTCATCCCCTTTTCTAGTGCCTTCGTGTTTACATCCTGTTTGAGGTGTAAAATATCTTCGGCTAAACCCATCTATACATTTACCCCTTCCCAGGAGTCGCTCCCTTCGGAGTCCTACCTGTTTGTATATCCCTTTTTGCGGGTAGAGATTTTTTTCAGCTGAACTCACTCACAGCCATACCCTACCCCTTTCTAGCCTCAACCCTCGTTTTTTATATCCCTTCTCGAAAGTAATGTGACTACGACCACACCTAGCCGCACCCTTTCTTCTTTCTAATGGTCAATCGTTTATATACCCACTTTCTGGAAGAGAGTCACTTCGGTAAAACCCCTAACCAGTACACCCCCCACCCCCTCTTAGGGCTCCTTCTGTTCGGCAGTTGTCAATTCGCACACGACTACCTGTGAACCCTTCCCCCTCTAGAGTACTTTTCGGCGGCGAATACCCCTAATGCACTGCTGACTGGAAGCATGGTCTGTGTATTCACCGACGCAATCCTTCTTGTTACGCATAGATCGTTGACCGCGGGATTATTTCAAGTGGATAAATTTTTTTGATGTAAAATTATGAATGAATTCCATGAATTTCGCGAATTCCAGGAATTCCATGATTTTCTTGAATTTCTTGAATTCCATGAATTCATTGAATATCTATAATTCCGTGAGTTTCATGAATTCTGAGAATTCTGTGACTTCTGTGAACTGCAGAAATTCCTTCATTTACATAAATTCTGTAAAATTCATTATTTCTTTGAATTCCGTGAATGTTATGAATTCTGTGTACTTCGTCAAATCCGTAAATTCCATAATTTCGATCAATGTTTTGATTTCCGCAAATCCAGTAAATTCCTTCATTTATTTGAATTTCTCGAATACCTTCAAATTCAATGAAATCCATAAATTAATTCAATTTAATGAAATTCGTGAATTCCTTTAATCCCATCAATTCCATGAATTCTTTCAATTCAATAAATTCCATGAATTCCGCGAATCCAATGAATTTCATGAATTTCGCAAATTCCTGGAATTTCATGATTTCTTTAAATTCCTTGAATTCCACGAAGTCATTGAATTCCATTCATTCCGTGAATTCCATGAATGCCATAAAGGAGTAGGGTCTCTAAAGCCGGTTTTTGGCCCAATTTAGATTTGGCCCCAAATTTCGAAAAAATTCCTACATTATGTAATAACAATAAGAAATCGATTCCACATTAAACGGACCACTCTCATCCCCCCTATTCACCCCGAGCCCGCCTTAAAAAAATGAAAACTTCACCGCTTCTATGCAGTGCTTTTGGGAGAAATTAATTTACAAAATCAAGAAAAATACATATATAGGTTTTTGTGGTTGCGCATTTCGAATCCGAGGTCCGTTGACCTGCATCACATCCGATTCAAGGTCGTTTGAAGGTCAAACTTCAAAAAAATTCGATAAAAAATTCAGGAAAATACATTCATAGGTCTTTTGGGGACCCTGATTTCGAATCCGAAGTCTGCTGACCTCTTTTGTATCAGATTAATGGTCATTTGAAGGTCAAACTGCAAAAAATCCGATAAAAAATTCAGAAAAATACATTCATAGGTTTTAGGGATCGCTGATGTTGAATCCGAGATCCGCTACCCTTTATTATATGAGATTCAAGCTCATTTAAAGGTTAAACTTCAAAAAATCTGATAAAAAATACAGAAAAATATATACATAGGTTTTTAGGTCGGTCATTTCGAATCCGAGTTCCGTTGACCTCCATCATATCAGGTTCTAGGTGATTAAAAGGTCAAACTAAAAAATATGATAAGAAAAATCCAGAATAATACAAATATAAACCCCTGATTCGGATTTAGTCTTCCCAAAAACTTATACGTGCTTTTAACTACCTTGAACGTGAAGTGATGGAGGTCAACGGATCTCGGATTCGAAATCAGCGACCCAAAAACATATGTATATATTTTTATGGATTTTTTATCAGATTTTTTGCAGGTTAAACTTTAAATAACCGTAAATCTGATATGGTGGAGGTCAAAGGATCTCGGTATGTATTTTGCTAAATATTTTAATCGGATATTCTTTTAGTTTGACCTTCAAATAACTTTGAATCTGATACGATAGAGGTCAGAAAACCTCGGATTCGAAATAAGCGACCACAAAAATCTATATATGTATTTTTCTGGATTTTTTCATTGGGTTTGTTTCTCAAAAACACTCCATAGAAGCGGTGAAGTTTTCATTTTTTTAAGGGTTGCTCGAGATGAATAAGGGGGATGAGGGTTGTCCGTTTAAGGTAGAAATGACTTCTTATTGTTAGTAGTTACTGTAGGAAGTTTTTCGAATTTTTCGGGCCAAATATAAACTAGGCCAAAAACCGGCCTTAGAGACCCTCCCCCTTTCGTCAGTTTCTTGAATTTAATGAATTTTGCAAATTCCGTGACTTCTGTGAGCTTCAGAAATTCCCTAATTTCCATAAATTCTGTAAATTTCATTATTTCTGTGAATTCTATGAATGTCATGCATTCCGTGAATTTAATTAATTTCGTGAATTCCTTGAATTTGGTGAACTCCATAAATTCTTCGAATTTCATTAATTCCGTGATTAATTCCGTGATTTATTTATTAATTCACGATTTACAATCACAATTTCATCATTTCAATGTCATCGTTTCAATTTTACCTTACCCTTGTATTGTAGAAAGCTTTTAGAAGTGTTGTAGAATTTCAAACATTTTTAACAGTCTAGAAAAAGGTCGTCGAGCGGGCCGGTATGATGCGGTACCTTGATATCGCCTTCAGCCCCCTCGCCAACAGCTGAAATATTTTCAGGTTTTAAGACTTTTGCATGTGTCTAAGTTTAATAAAATCATTTTATTTTGCAGGCGTTTGGATGTCGGTAGATAGTGCATCTATTATCACACCCGACGCAAGTATATGGTCTAGCAACGTGTCAATGACACAGATGCAAAACGAATGCGTTGATAAGATTTCACAAGATGATGATGTAGTGTTGGATATATTAAATATGAAGTTCACTTTCCTCACCATTTTCATAAAAATGACACAGGAAATAAGAAGAGAGAATACGCTGGATTCGTTGGATTCCTTGGTCAAAAATATTTGTTATCCAGCCTTGGATGAGAATAGGCTATATTCTTTGATGATGAACATCGCCCAACTCTGTTTGAATAAAAATGATGATTTCACTAATGAAGACAGACAGCTGATTAAAAATAAACTGCAGCGAATATTCTGCTCCATCTACATGAAACTTGGTAAAGATAAAATATTTCTTAAACAGCATTTAGCTGACACTGCTGGTATTATCAGAAGTTCTGAATCACATGGGAGATTTAATTTTCCAACATAAAAATTTTTCAGCTGCAATCATAACTTTCTCACCTGATTGCATAAGTAATCCGACAACACTCAATGAAATGTCGAAGTGTGCTCAAGGAAGAATGGACCTCGAATCGGAAAAGTCATTCCGGGACTGGTTTTTCGGTGACGCGGAAACTTGCAGGTGAGTCGTATTTACTTCTTTGAAAGAACAAGTAATGAAAAGGATTTCTCACTGCAGAACAATCTTTCAAAATCTATGCTCTTTGACGAATAAATTTACATTCTAGATTATTTATAGGAAGCACATTTTTATTTTTGAAACATGATTGAACTCATAGCGTTTTTGAATTTTTAGACCCTTCATATTAGTTTTGGGTAATGACCAATTCGTGCTATTGATATAAAAATTATTAAAATATTAGGCACTTGCTACCAAATAATAACATACAGTTATTGTTAAAGAACCTCTTGTTAATTTCATCAAAGCAAATAAGGAATTTTTAATAAAAGCGAAAAATTTATTCAATGAATTATAAAAAAAAACTATAAGTTGATATCTAGCAGCAAATGATATTTCGCAACAATAGAATTGTTAAATAAGTTTGATTAGACAGTCACAAATTATTATTTAGTAACTTTTTTTACAGCAAGAGCAATTTTTAAAATACAAGCAATTAATTTTGCAAATAAAAACAAATTCTGCGTAGTGAAAAATGACAGTAATATGCATTTATGACTTTTTCGTATAAAAATTTGCCTGGTCACTTCAGGCCGCTCGAGTTGCCCCCTGATGGCTTGAAAATCAGTTTTTGAAAATTTAACTTTTTAACATATCACATCATAGAAAATTTCATGCTGCATCTTTCTTTTCAAGCAAAAATTTGTATCTTTTACCGTTTCTCTAAAGAATAAAAAAACGCAATTTTTCAGTTCAGCAAATTTACTAAATATTTTTACTTCAACTCGCGCTGAAAGAAAAATTTCTTTATATTTTAAGACAAAAAATTGAGAATGAATTATAATTCTGTGCAATTAAAAATTAAATGGTTTTGTTAAATAAAAAGATTATAAATTTCTTTGGAAAGCGGTATCAAAACAACGTTATACAATTTTCAAACGCTTCGTTTTATCGAGGGAATTTTAAGTTATCCGAAACTTTCAGCGAAAGAAATTTCTACTAAAAGAGATGAATTTGCAAAAAAAATTATGAATTTTCAACATAAAAGTTCATTATTAACCAAACAGTTTAATTATCTATCAATAATTAATTTCCTTTCTTAAATGGATCTTTACAACTTTATTTTTCTGTTTTATATTAAAACTAAACATGTTAGTAATTATACCACTAATTAGATAAAAATAGTTTAGAACATATTAAATACTTTTTGTAAACACAGCATGAATAGAGTTCATAGGAAATCTTATAAAGAACATAATAAATCGATACAGTATTATAGAAATTAAATAAAAATTGCGGCTAATTTCTACCGTGAAAATAAAACTGAAAAGCTTGGATCAACAATTTTTAAATAAATAATTGCGTCTTAAATTATTATTTCTGTGATAAATTCATATTTATTTTCCAATATTGGTAAGACTGAGCAATGTGGCTACCTTTTTGATTTCATAAATCCAGTTAAAGATTAAGTAATGTGCTTGACTTTTAACTTAAAACATCCTTAATATTTTAAATGTATTAGTCAATGCAAAAATCCTCAATAATTTATTTTTATTCAATTTTATAAGTATTGCAATTTTTATTTTTTCAAAGGAAGCATGTACAAATAAATACGTTCTTTTTCTTAACTTTGCTAATATTACGTATTTAGGCAATTTTCTTAATTTCTATTTGTTTTTCTACCTCCTCTTAGAGCTTCTGGCAAACTTAAAATTTACTTTTTTAGTTATTCATTTTTAGTACTTACAGACATGTTACAGGCAAAGTATATAATCCGGCAATATATA
>JAAAKG020141161.1:0-11932 GCA_010014905.2 Druon quercuslanigerum | reverse complement strand
GATAACTTTTCTAACATAAAAGATGGATTTTCCAATAAAAGAAAAATTTTCAACCAGTTGAATTTAACGGAAAAAATGATTTTTTAACCAAATAGTTGAATCCTCAACAAAAAAGATTAATTTTGAAAAAACAAAATTAATTTGCTAAAAGACGAATTTTTTAACAAAACAGATGAATTTTCTAACAAAAAGTTAATTCTGAAACTTCTGAATAATGTTGCTAACCAAACGTGGAATGGATAAATTTTCAGATAAAAAGATTATTTTTTAACTTAAATAAAAATAGATTTTCAAAAAAATTTAAGTTTTCAATCAAAAAACAATAATTAAAGTTTTTTAAACAGTAGTTTTACTTTAAATGAAATAGGTGAAGTTTAAATCAAAAAGATAACTTTTCTACCATAAAAGTTTAACTTTCTATCAGAAGACGAATTTTCAATCAGTTAAATTAAATGAGAAAAATTAATTTTTAACAAAAAAGTTAAATCTTTAACTCAAATTATGAATTATCAATCAATGAAGATGAATTTTGAACTAAGAAGTTAAAATTTCAGAGAAAATCGGTACTTTTTTAAACAAACAAAATAATAATGTACAAAAAAGCAAAAACAAATTTTCACAAAAAAAAAGAATATTTAACAAAGCAGTTCAACTAGTTAAATTTTTAACATAAAAGATTAATTTTCTTTCAAGAAAATTAATGTTTCATTAAAAAATACGATTTTACAACAAAATACATGAATTTGTAAAAGAATTGTTGAACTTTTATTCCAAAAAGACGATTCATTTTGAAGACATTTAAGTTATTGATCCGGCGACTTTACTTTTAAACGAAAAAAAAATCATTTTTAATGATAAAAAAAAATTCTACGAAAAGTCGAATTTTTAACTGAATGAAAGAATTCTCTACCGCAAATTGTTATTTCGTATTAAAAAAAAAAATTGAGGAAAAATAAATTGTTAACCAATTAGTTAAAATTTCAAGGAAATAGTTAAACTTCAATAAAGTTCAATTAATTTTTAACAAAATAGATGAATCCTAAACAAAAAAGATGAATTTTAAACAAACAAAATTAATTTTCTAAAAGACGAATTTTCTAACAAAAAGTTAATTTTTCAAATTTATGAATGAATTATGATCAACTCAAATTATAAATTTTAAATCAAAAAGTTAAAATTTCAAAGAAAACGGGTACTTTCTTTCAACAAACAAACTAATAATTTACAAAAAAGAAAAATTAAATTTAAAAAAAATGAATATTTAACAAAGCAGTTCAACTAATTAAATTTTTAACATAAAAGATTAATTTTCCTCCAAGAAACTTAATGTTTTACCAAAAAGACGACTTTACAACAAAATACATGAATTTGTAAAAGAATTGTTGAACTTTTAATTCGAAAGTTTTCTATCCGCTGACTTTAATTTTAATCGAAAAAGGGTTCATTTTTATACATAAAAAAAATTCGACTACAAATCAAATTTTCATCTAAATAAAATAATTCTCTACTGAAAATTATTATTTCTTATTAAAAAAAATGAAGAAAAAATAAACTATTAACCACTTAGTTAAAATTTCAAACAAATAGTTAAAATTGAATAAAGTTGAATGAATTTTTAACAAAGAAGATTAACTTTCTAAAAGACGAATTTTCAACCAATTAAATTAAATGAGAAAAATTAATTTTTACAAAAAAGTTAAAATTTAAAAGAAAACGGGTACTTTTTTTAATAAACAAACTAATAATTTAGGAAAAAGCAAAGACAAATGTTCACGAAAAAATGAATATTTAACAAAGCAGTTTAACTAGTTAAATTTTTAAAATAAATGATTAATTTTTCACCAAAAAGACGACTTTAAAACAAAATAGATGAATTTGTAAAAGACTTGTTGAACTTTCAATCCAAAAAGACAATTAATCTACAAAAAGAATTTTCTTTTTTTTCGAAGACAGTTAAATTTTCTATCCGATGACTTTAGTTTTAAAACGAAAAGAGTTCATTTTTAATCATAAAACAAAAAATTCTACTAAAAATCGAATTTTCAACTAAATAAAATATTATTATTAATTATTAAATTAAATTATTCTCTACCGAAAAGTTAATTCTTCAATTTATGAATTCAATTTATATTTTGAATTAAAAAATTATTTCTTATTTAAAAAATTAAGAAAAATGAATTATTAACAAATTAGTTAAAGTTTCAAGCAAATAGTTAAACATTTAACAAAAAATACTTTTTAAACCAAATATTCACATTTAAATTATTAAATATTTTGAATATTTAAATCAAGAAACATGACTTTTCTAACATAAAAGATGGATTTTCTAAGAAAAGACAAAATTTCACCCAGTTGAATTTAACGGAAAAAATGAATTTTTAACCAAATTGTTGAATCATCAACAAAATAGATGAATTTTGAACAAACAAGATAAATTTATTAACGGACGAGAATTTTTTAACAAAAAGTTAATTTTTAAATTTCTGAAAGATGTTTTCTACGAAACGGGAAATTAATTAATTTTCAGATAAAAAGATTAATTTTTAACTAAAATAAAAATTAATTCTCAAAAAAATTTAAGTTTTCAATCAAAAAAAAACCAGACTACCAGAAGACGAATTTTCAACCAGTTGAATTTAATGAATAAATTAAACGAAAAAGCATAGTCAAATTTTCACAAAAAAAAAATGAAAATTTAACAAAGTAGTTCAACTATTTAAATTTTTAACATAAAAGATCAATTTTCCACCAAGAAGAATAATGTTCCACCAAAAAAGAGATTTAAAAAAAAAATAAATAAATTTGAAAAAGAATTGTTGAACTTTTAATTCGAAAAGACGATTAATCTACAAAAAAAATTTTCTTTCTTTTTGAATTTTCAATTAAATAATATAATTTATTACCGAAAAGTTAATTTTTTAATTTATAAAGGATACATTTCTAACAAAATTGAAGTATTTAAATTTTGAGGTAAAAAATTATTTTTTAGTAAAAAAATTAATAAAAAATGAATTCTTATCAAATTAGTTAAAATTTCAAGGAAATATTTAAACTTTTAACAAAAAATACACTTTTAATCAAATATTTACATTTGAGTTATTAAATATTTTAAATATTTAAATCAAGAAAGATAAGCTTTCTAACATAAAAGATGGATTTCCTAACAAAAGACAAAATTTCAACCAGTTGAATTTAACTGAAAAAATGAATTTTTAACCAAGTAGTTGAATCCTCAACAAAAAATATGAATTTTGAAAAAATAAAATTAATTTGCTAAAAGACGAATTTCTTAACAAAACAGATGAATTTTCTAACAAAACTTTTTTTAAATGAAAAGATTATTTTTTAACCAAAATAAAAACGAATTTTTTAAAAAAAGTTAGCTTTTCAACAAAAATACATAAATGTTAAAAAATTATTTTTATCGCAGTAGTTTTACTTTAAATTAAATAGGTGAAGTTCAAGCAAAAAAATTAACTTTTCTACCGCAAAAGATGGATTTATAACCATTTAAATTAAATTAGAAAAACGATTTTTTAACATAAAAGTTAAATACTCAACTATAATGATGAATTTTAAATCACTTAAGATTAATTTTAAACGAAATAGTTGAATTTTCAAATAAAATACGTATTTTTTAACAAAAAAAAAAAAGAATGTACACAAAAGCAAAGGTAAAATTACAAAAAAATTTAATAAAGTAGGTAAACTAGTAAATTTTTAAGAAACAAAATTATTTTCCACCAAGAAGATTAATTTTTAATCTAAAAAACGAATTTACAACAATATACATTGATTTATAAAAAAATTGTCGTACTTTTAATAAAAAGGAACGATTATTCCACAAAACAATTTAATTTTTAATAAAAAAGTTAATTTTCAACCAAGAAGTCAAATATGAATACAAATTTTTAAGTTTTTAATTCAAAAAGATGATTTTTTTTAGAAGACAGTTATATTTCCAAACCTGTAATTACGAAAAAGAGTTTATTTTGAATCATAAAATTTTTATTAAAAGACATTTAAATTATAACCAACTCAATTTTATAGCCAAAACGCCGACTTTTTCAAAACAGTTGAACTTTTAAACCGAAAAAAATTATTTTAGACCAGAAAAAATTTATTTCCAAATAAGAAAGTTGAGTTTTCTAACATAAAAGATGAATTTCCTAACAAAATAAAAAATTTTAACCAGTTGAATTTAACGAAAAAAATTGAATTTTTAAACAAATAGATGAATCCTCAACAAAAAAAGTGAATTTTGAAAAAACAAAATTAATTTGCTAAAAGACGAATTTTTTAACAAAACAGATGAATTTTCTAACAAAAAGTTAATTCTGAAACTTCTGAATGATGTTTCTAACCAAACGTGAAATGGATCAATTTTCAGATAAATTTTAACTAAAATAAAAATGAATTCTCAAAAAAAGTTAAGGTTTTAATAAAAAAACAATAATGCAAATTTTTTATACAGTATGTAAAAATTCAACGAAAAAAGATAAATTAAGCGAGAAAAACTAATTTTTAACAAAAAAGTAAATTCATTAACTGAAATTATAAATTTTCTATCAATAAAGATGAATTTTAAACCAAAAAGTTAAATTTTCAAAAAATGGGTACTTTTTTAAATAAAAAAATAAATAATTTACATAAAAGCAAAGTCAAATTTTCACAAAAAAATGAATATTTAACAAAACAGTTTGACTAGTTAAATTTTTAACATAAAAGATTAATGTTCCACCAAAAAAGAAGACTTTACAACAAAATACATGAATTTGCAAAAGAATGGTTGAACTTTTAAACCAAAAAGACGATTAATCCACAAAAAATTTTTTCTTTCTATTTGAAGACAGTTAAATTTCCAATTAGTTAAAATTCCAAGCAAGTAGTTAAACTTGAATAAAGTTGAATGAATTTTTAACAAAATAGTTGAATCCTAAAAAAAAACGATTTTTTTAACAAAACACATGAATTTCCTAAAAAAAAGTTAATTCTGAATCTTCTGAATGGTGTTTTCAACCGAACGTTAAATGGATCAATTTTTAGACAAACAGATTAATTTTTAACTCAAATAAAAATGAATTCTCAAAAAACTTAAGTTTTTAATCAAAAAATAATAATTAAAATTTTTTATTTTTTATTTATTTAGTTTAACTTTCATCTAAATAGGTGAAGTTTCAAAGAAAAAAGATAACTTTTCTACCATAAAAGTTGTTTTTTCTACCAGAAGACGAATTTTCAACCAGTTCAATTAAATCAAAAAAATTAATTTTTAACAAAAAAGTTAAATCTTTAACACAACTTATGCATTTTCAATCAATAAAGATGAATTTTAAACAAAAAAGCAAATTCAAATTTTTACAAAAAAATGTATATTTAACAAAGCAGTTCAACTAGTTAAATTTTTAACATAAAAGATTAATTTTTTACCAATAAAAGACGACTTTACAACAAAATAGATGAATTTGTAAAAAAATTGTTAAACTTTTATTCCGAAAAGACGATTAATCTACAAAAAATTGAATTTTTAACACAAAAGTTAATTTTCAACCAAGCTTTTTTATTTTTTTTTCTTTATTTATTTTCTTTTTTTTTAATTTTTAAGCCAGTTAATTTTTGTATCCGATTACTTTAATTTTAAACGAAAACTAGTTCATTTTTGTCCATAACAATTTTTTTTTACTAAAAGTCGAATTTTCAGCTAAATTAAATAATTCTCTACCGAAAATTATTATTTCTGATTAAAAAAATTAAAAAAAAAAATAAATGATTAACAAACTAGTTAAAACTTTAAGCAAATAGTTAAACTTTTAACAAAAAATACATTTTTAACTAAATATTTGCATTTAAATTATGACCAATTCAATTTTCTAACCCAAGGGCTGACTTTTTTCAAACCATTTGAACTTTCAACCCGAAAAAATTAATTCTAGACCAGAAAAAATTTATTTCCAATTTAGAAAGACGACTTTTATAACATAAAAGATGGATTTTCTAACAAAAGAAAAATTTTTAACCAGTTGAATTTAACGGAAAAAAAGAATTTTTTAACCCAATAGTTGAATCCTCAACAAAAAACATGAATTTTGGAAAAACAAAATTATTTGCCAAAAGACGAATTTTTTAACAAAACAGATGAATTTTCTAACAAAAAGTTAATTCTAAAACTTCTGAATGATAAATTTCAACTAAAAAAAAATGAACTCTCAAAAAAAGTTCAGTTTTCAATCAAAAAACAGTAATTAAAATTTTTTTATACAGTAGTTAAACTTTCATCTAAATAGGGGAAGTTTCAACGGAAAAATATAAATTTTTTTCTATAAAAGTTTGACTTTCTACCAGAAGACGTATTATCAACCAGTTCAGTTAAATGAGAAAAATTAATTTTTAACAATAAAGTAAAATGTTCAACTCAAATTTCGAATTTTCAATCAATAAAAATGAATTTTAAACCAAAAAGTTAAAATTTCAAATAAAATAGATACTTTTTTAAACAAAACAAAAAAGTAATAATTTACGAAAAAGCAAAGTCAAATTTTTACAAAAAAATTAATATTTAACAAAAAAAAAGAAATTGTTAAAGAAAATCATGTATTTTGTTGTAAAGCTGTCTTTTTTGGTTGAACATTAACCTTTTTGGTGGAAAATTAATCTTTTATGTTATAAAATTAACTAGTTGAACTGCTTTCTTTAATATTTTTTTTTTTGTAAAAATTTGACTTAGGTTTTTTGTAAATTATTAGTTTGTTTATTAAAAAAAGTACCCATTTTCTTCTAAATTTTAACTTTTTAGTTTGAAATTCATCTTTATTGATTTGAGTTGAAGATTTAACATTTTTGTTTAAAAATTATTTTTTCCCATTTAATTTCATTGTTTGACAATTCATCTTCTGGTAGAAAGTCCAACTTTTATGCGGCAGAAAAGTTATCTTTTTTCGTTAAAACTTTACCTATTTAGATGAAAGTTAAGCTACCGTATAAAAAAATTTTAATTATTGTTTCTTGATTGAAAACTTACCTTTTTTTTTGAGAATTCATTTTTATTTTAGGTGAAATTTAACATTCAAAAGTTTCAGAATTAACTTTTTGTTAGAAAATTTATGAGTTTTGTTAAAAAAATTCGGCTTTTAGCAAATTAATCTTGTTTGTTTAAAATTCATATTTTGTGTTGAGGATTTAACTATTGTGTTAAGTTCAACTGGTTGAAATTTTGTTTTTTGTTAGAAAATCAATCTATTATGTTAGAAAACTCATTTTTCTTGCTTGGAAATAAATTTTTTCTGGTCTGAAATTTATTTTTTCGGGTTGAAAATTCAACTGTTTTGAAAAAGTCAGCTTTTTGGCTAGAAAATTGAATTGGTTATAATTTAAATGTAAATATTTGGTTAAAAATGTATTTTTTGGTAAAATTTAACTATTTTCTTAAAATTTTAACTAATTGGTTAATAATTCATTTTTTGCTCATTTTTTTCAAACAAGATATAATAATTTTCGGTAGAGAATCATTTTATTTAGTTGAAAATTCCACTTTTAGGAGAATTTTTTTTTATAATTAAAAATGAAATCTTTTTCGTTTAAAATTAAAGTCACCGGGTAGAAAATTCAACTGTCTTCAAAAATTAATTCTAGACTAGAAAAAATTTATTTTAAATCAAGAAAGATGATTTTTCTAACATAAAAGATGGATTTTCTAACAAAAGAAAAATTTTTAACCAGTTGAATTTAACGGAAAAAAAGAATTTTTTAACCCAATTGTTGAATCCTTAACAAAAAACATGAATTTTGGAAAAACAAAATTAATTTGCCAAGAGACGAATTTTTTAACAAAACAGATTAATTTTCTAACAAAAAGTTAATTCTGAAACTTCTGAATAATGTTTTTCATCAAAAGTGAAATGGATCAATTTTCAGATAATTTTAACATAAATAAAATTTTTTTTTTATTTTAAGTTTTCAATCAAAAAACAATAATTACAATTTTTTATACAGAATTTTTACTTTAAATCAAATAGGTGAAGTTTTAATCAAAAAGATAAATTTTCTACCATAAAGGTTGGACTTTCTACTAGAAGACGAATTTTCATCCAGTTAAATTAAATGAGAAAAATTAATTTTTAACAAAAAAGTTAAATTTTCAACTCAAATTATGAATTATCAATCAATAAAGATGAATTTTTTACTAAAAGGTTAAAATTTCATAAGTACTTTTTTTAAACAAACAAACTAATAATTTACAAAAAAGCATAATTAAATTTAAAAAAAATGAATATTTAACAAAGTAGTCCAACTAGTTAAATTTTTAACATAAAAGATTAATTTTCTACCAATAAAAGGCGACTTTAAAAAAAATAGATGAATTTGTAAAAGAATTGTTGAACTTTTAATTCGAAAAGACGATTAGTCTGCAAAAAAATTTCTTTCTTTTCAAAGACAATTAAATTGTCTATCCGTTGATTTTAATTTTAAACAAAAGAGAGTTCATGTTTAATAATAAAAAAAATTCTACCAAAAGTCGAATTTTCAACTAAATAAAATAATTCTCTACCGAAACTTATTATTTCTTATTAAAAAAAAAAATCAAGAAAAAATAAATTATTAAGCAATTATTTAAAATTTTAAGCAGCTAGTTAAACTTGAATAAAGTTAAATGAATTTGTAACAAAATAGTTGAATCCTAAACAAAAAAGATGAAGTTTAAATAAACAAGATTAATTTTCTGAAAGACGAATTTTCAAACAGTTAAATTAAATGCGAAAAATTTATTTTTAAACAAAAATGTTAAATCTTCAAATCAAATTATGAATTTTCAATCAATAAAGATGAATTTTAAACCAAAAAGTTAAAATTTCAAAAAAAATCGTTACTTTTTTAAAGAAAGAAACTAATAATTTACAAAAAAGCAAAATAAAATTTAAAAAAATTGATATTTAACAAAGCAGTTCAACTAGTTGAATTTTTAACATAAAAGATTAATGTTCCGCTAAAAAAACGACTTTACAACAAAATACATAAATTTGTAAAAGAATTGTTGAACGTTTAATTCGAAAAGACGATTATTCTACAAAAAAATTGTCTTTCTTTTAAAGTAAATAAATTAATTCTTTACCGAAAAGTTAATTTTTCAACTTTTGACGGATACATTTCGAACAAAAATGAAGTATCTAAATTTTGAGGTAAAAAATTATTTCTTATTAAAAAAAAAAATTAAGAAAAAATAAATTATTAACCAACTAGATAAAAATTCCAGCGAACCGTGAAACTTTTAACAAAAAATACATTTTTAACCAAATATTTACATTTAAATTTATAACAAAAAAGATGAATTTTGAACAAACAAGATTAATTTGCTAAACGAAAAATTTTCAACAAAAAACATACATTTTTTAACAAAAAGTCAATTCTTTCACTTTTGAATGATTTTTTTTAACCAAACATGAGATAGATCAATTTTCAAATGAAAAGATCATTTTTTAACCAAAATTAAGACGAATTTTAAAAAAATGTTAGGTTTTCAAAAAAAAAAAAAAAAACATAAACGTTAAAATTACTTTAATTCAAATGGGTGAACTTTAAACCGAATAAATAACTTTTTTTACCATAAAAGATAGATTTTCTATAAAAAGATGAATTTTAATTCAGTTGGATTAAATGAGAAAAATGATTTTTAACAGAAAAGTTAAATAAATAGTTGATATTTCAAATAAAATATGTATTAAAAAAAAGAATGTACAAAAAAGCAAAGATAAATTTCGAACAAATAAAAAAAAATAAAAATTTAATAAAGTAGTTGAACTAGTAAATTTTTAAGAAGCAAAATTAATTTTTCAACAAGAAGATTAATGTTCCACGAAAAAAACGAATTTACAACAATATACATTAATTTATAAAATAATTGTTGAACTTTTAATTTAAAGAGACGATTAATCCAAAAAACAATTCAATTTTTAAAACGAAAAGTTAATTTTTAACCAAGAAGTCAAATTAGAATACAAATTGTTAAGTTTTCGATACAAAAAAAAAACGATTTTTTCAAAGACAGTTATATTTTCAAACGGGCAATTTTGATTTTAAACGTAAAAGGTGTTCATTTTTATTTATAAAAAAAATTCTCCTAAAAGTCGAATTTTCAACTAAATAAAATAATTCTCTGCCGAAAATTATTATTTCTTATTTTAAAAAAATTTTTTAAAATAAATTATTAACCAATTACTTCAAATTTCAAGCAAATAATTAAACTTGAATAAAGTTGAATGAATTTTTAACAAAATAGTTGAATCCGAAACAAAAACGATGATTTTTGAACAAACAAGAACAATTTTCTAAAAGACAAATTTTCAAATGAAAAAAATTAATTTTTAACAAAAATTTTTTATTTAAAATCAATAAAAATAAATTTTAAACTAGAAAGTTAAAATTTCAAAGAAAAATTTAAGTTTTTAATCAAAGTACAATAATTAAAAATTTTTATATAGTAGTTTAACGTTTATCTAAATAGGTGAAGTTTCAACAAAAAAAGATAAACTAAGTGAGATAAACTAATTTTTAACAAAAAAGTAAAATCTTTAACTAAAATTATGAATTTTCATTCAATAAATATGAATTTTAAACCAAAAACTTAAAATTTCAAAGAAAATCGGTACTTTTTTAAACAAACAAACTAATAATTTACAAAAAAGAAAAATCAAATTTTCACAAAAAAAATGAATATTTAAGAAAGCAGTTCAATTAGCTAAATTTGTAACAAAAAAGATTAATTTTTTAATTTTAAACGAAAAACAGTTAATTTTTACTTATAAAAAAAATTCTACTAAAAGTCGAATTTTCAACATAATAAAATATTGTTATTAATTATTAAATTAATTTATTATTAAAAAATATAATAATATAGTAAAAGAATTGCTGAACTTTTCATTTAAAAAGACAATTATTCTACAAAAAATTTTTTCTTTCTTTTTGAATTTTCAAATAAATAAAATAATTATTTACAGAAAAGTTAATTCTTTAATTTATGAAGGATACAGTTTCAACAAAAATCAAGCATTTAAATTTTGAGGTAAAAAATTATTTCTTATCAAAAAAAAATTAAGCAAAAATGAACTATTAACAAATTAGTTAAAATTTAAAGCAAATAGTTAAACTTTTATCAAAATATTTACATTTAAATTATTAAATATTTTAAATATTTAAATCAAGAAAGATGACTTTTGTAAGATAAAAGATGGATTTTCTAACAAAAGAAAATTTTTCAACCAGTTGAATTAAACAGAAAAAATAAATTTTTAACCAAATAGTTGAATCCTCAACAAAAAAGCAGAATTTTGAAAAAACAAAATTAATTTGCTTAAAGACGAATTTTTTAACAAAACACATAAATTTTCTAACAAAAAGTTAATTCTCAAACTTCTGAATGATGTTTCCAACCAAACGTGAAATGGATCAATTTTCAGATAAATTTTAACTTAAATAAAAATAAATTCTCAAAAAAGTTAAGTTTTCAATCAAAAAACAACTTCAACGAAAAAAGGTAAATTAGGTGAGAAAAACTAATTTTTAACAAAAAAGTAAACTCTTTAACTGAAATTATGAATTTTCAATCAATAAAGATGAATTTTAAACCAAAAAGTTAAAATTTCAAAGAAAATCTGTACTTTTTTCAATAAATAAACTAATAATTTACAAAAAATAAAAGTCAAATTCTACTACAAATTCTACTAAAACTCGAATTTTCAACTAAATAAAATAATTCTCTGCCAAAAATTATTATTTCTTATTAAAAAAAATTAAGAAAAAATAAATTATTAACCAATTCATTAAAATTTCAAACAAATACTTAAACTTGAATAAAGTTGAATAAATTTTTATCAAAATAGTTGAATCTGGAACGAAAAAGATGAATTTTGAACAATCAAGATTAATTTTTTCAAAGACAAAT
>JAAAKG020141160.1:0-11932 GCA_010014905.2 Druon quercuslanigerum | reverse complement strand
AAGGTCACCATTAAATTCCCCGGGAAAAATTACTAAAGACTTCATGTTAATTTTAATTTTCTATTTTAAATTTTCTACAATTTTCTGGGGTTTCCATACTTTTTCCTCACCCTGTATGTATATACACGCATATAAGTCTTGTGTGCGGATATATGTGTGCATGTAGTACGAATGCTATTACAATATTGTATCTACATATTGCCATACAGATCAGTGGCTAAACTATAACTTTTCTAAGGCCACCCGATAAGTGTACACTCACATTAAAACATCATCACACGTACGGCCACGCACACTAATTGTGGTTCTCCCACTATGTGTGCTATTTTGCTCATGATTTGCCCCCATGATTTTTGCATGCGCGCACCTAACATCGTGCTACTAGAGGCAAAATCTTTGCTAGAGGGGACATCCGATACGTCCGCAATTCCTGGAATTTTCCGCCCCTACATCCCCGAAGTTGGAAAGTTATCGGACTTACTATAATTATTTATTTAATTAGGATTTTCGTAATTTTGCCACTTGCAGCAGAGAAACAGAGAATCGAATTTCCTAGAGAACAAAAGTTTTCTCTGTTCAAATTGTTAACCCCTCGAAATTTTGATGTACACCACTGTTCAAGAATTCAGAGAATTTTAAAGAATACACGGAATTTTGAGTAATTCAAAGGGGTTTCAAGAATTCAAAGAATCCTAAAAAACTTCATTGAATTCTATAGAATTCTAAATTTACTAGAATTCTATAAAATTCGAAACAGCTGCAAAGAGTTCAAAAGAAAACCATTGAATTACAATGAATTTTCCACAGTTCAAAAAAGTCTGCAGATTTCTACAAATTTCAAAGAATTTAAAAGAATCACAACAAAATTAAAAGAATTCAACGAATTTAAAGAATTCAAAGAACTTAAAAATTCGAAGAAGTTAAAAAATTCGAAAAAACCATTGAGGGATAAGTTTTTAAAAGAAAGTTAAATAGTTTTACAACTGTAATTTTTATATTCGTATTCACGAGAGTGCACCTTATGTAATCTTCCAAATTTTCGGTCCCTGATTTTTAACGTACCTTTACGTTTCAACGCTACAGAGTCCGAAAATCATAAATTTTTACCGATGTCTGTCTGTATGGATTTATGTCTGTCTGTATTCCTGTATATTTGTATGTGTGGCATGGTTACCAGAATATTGTTCCCGCAGTAACTTAAGAAGGACTTGGCCAATTGAGTAACTCTTTGATACACTTTTTAATGGTCCCAAAAAAAAGGTTAAATTAAAAAAACTAGAGCATTTTCAAAGTCTGAATTTTTTTTCAAACTTTAGAAATTATTGCCAGATTTTATTATACGTATATGGATGGAAGACTTGCAAGTTATCCAAATTAAATATTTAACTTCGATGAAAATTAGAAAAGTTATACACTTTTGAAAATTTTCAAACAATATTTCTATGATAGATTAGGAAATTTTATTCAAAAAATTTCACGAGTTTTAGACATTTTTGTCAACGTATTTGGTACACGACAAAAATAATTGCAAATGATCCTAATAAGCTTTTTAATTTTGATCAAAATTTTAAAAAAGTTTTATGCCTTTCAAGATTTTAAGAAAATTTTCAAACAATTGAAAAAATATATATTGTTGATAGATTTAGAAATATCAATCCAAAATTGTACTAGATATAAAATACATTTTGAAACAATTCTCATGACATTTTTTAATTGGATCAAAATTCAAAAAGTGAAATCATTTTTAAAAATATGCAATTTTTGTTGTTAATATATTCGTAAGTTTAAAGCGTAATTTTTAGTATATTTTAAGAAGATTTAAAAATAATTTTGCTGAACTTTTTCAATTTGACACAAATTTAGAATTTTCTAAATGAAGTAAGCAAAGAATAGTTGTCGGAGAACTGAAGTTTGAATGACTGAAAAGAAAGCTCACGGCTTAATAACTCTATTTAGTAAATTAATAAAAAATATGTAGAAATGTAAAAAACTGCTCTGTCGAAAAAGTTTCACATGGGGTCCTTGCACCACAAATAACTATTTCCTCTCCAACCAATAGTTATATGGAAACATAGTGCAAAAATGAGAAAACACCGGTTGTTAGTGTTTTGACCTTGAAAATCTGATTTGCGGTTATTTTTACTGTCATGAGTCAATATACATACATGCATTGTTATACCTATGTTTTAAGTGAATCGGCGGTCAGTACTTTAGGATGAAGTTCCGAAAAATGCACCCGAAAAAAGTTTTACTTTTCTATCATTTTGGTTGTAATGTATTATATTTGTAGATTCCTCTGAAAAAGGTTGTAGTTGTTTTTACTTTTTTGTTAAAATTTTTTTGCTAGGCAATCTCAAAAACATTTAAAAGAATTTCCAGAAGAATACAGAAGCAGGTGTACACTTGGATTCATTGAGTGTGACACGTCTTAACATTCACAAACGTTAAAGTATACATACCCTGGTTTACAAATAAAGTGTATATGCGCAATGTATGTACATATAGTTATCAGTATGGAAAAGGGAAACTAACTTCATGAGGACACACTCACACACACTAAGCGGCTCATTCGAATTATTTCGTAAACGGGTCGTCATTGTCACAGCACACGTTATGTCACTTCGACTAGTACCGAGCGTTCAATTAAAGCTTTGCCGCGTATTTGCGTATGCTATCTGCGTTTTACACAGACATTCGCATAATTTCATCCAACAAGAACAAGTCGTTCTCCTGGGGAAGTCTCGCGTCCGTTAATTCGCGTACCTGAGTTCGATTTCACTTTTAAAGACAACTTAATGTGATTGCTGTATGTGAATAAACTGCATTACTATGCTGAAATTAACTATATTATCGCTGCTTGTGATCGGCGCCAAAAGTGAACCTGTTGCCATTAAAACCAAATTTGGACTTCTTCAAGGAAAATGGATTAAAACTTCAAGAAATTTTTTTATTGATGCCTATTTAGGAGTCCCATATGCTAAACCACCTGTCGATGATTTACGATTCAAGGTAGTACAATTTAATTGGAAAATTAATGAAAGCAACAAACATTATTTTGAAAAGATTAGTTTATTAATACAAAAAGAAGGAACAGCTTTTAATGAATAAAATGATTTACATTTATCAACCAAACTTTTAATAAAAGAGTATCTAATAGTCTTATGAAACTCGACGTGCGGAAAATTTGCTTTTTTTATAGGCAGATCATAAATTAGGTGAATTAAAAGACAGGTATGTAAATGCAACCTATCAAGTTAATTTAGTATTCAAATTCCCCAAGCATGTAAGAGAGAAACAGATTTCTTACAATAACAAAACTTGAATCATTATTTAAATAGTTGGTATATTTTTAAATTAAATTATGATAAAGTTAATAATATTGATTTGATAATTAATGCTTTCACTTCAAACAGCTTGTTTGTAGTTTTATTAATAGCCTATTTTAATGTTTAATATTAGTTTTAAAAATTTAACAAAACGATATTTCATAATTTCATAGTAATATTAATTTGCCATTATTATTTTTTGAGAACCCTCAAATTTGGGAGGAAAAGTGGTTAGGGCCAAAGGAAGCCACAAAAAATGGCCCCACATGTATTCAAATCGATTATAATGGTAAAATCACTGGAGAGGAGGATTGTCTCTATCTTAACGTGTTCGTTCCCACCGTAAGTAATTCACACTCTTTGAATATTGTTAATCATATCGAAGACAGACATATTTAAGCTTATAATCTCTAGACTATAATGTGCTAATGTTCTCTGATTTTTTTGTTTATCAACTCTTAATTATTAACTGTCAATTCTTTGATTACATAGACATAATTAGTTTAAATCCGAAAACAATTATTTTAGAGTTTTTTGATGAATAAAAATTACTGCATTGATTAATAAAAATTGCTTTATTATTGAATCAGAATCTAGTTAGATATATTTCGCTTTCTTCCGATAAATTCAATGCTGCAAAGGATTTTACTCTTTTCTTTACGATCTTCATTTCTCGTCACGTCTTTTGTTCATTTACGAATTCCTCATGTGAGATAACTCAAATTTTTATTGTTTTATTCTCGAGTTCTATTACTGCGAAAGATACCGTGTTAATCAGACGCTTTATCTCGACATTTTTATTTACATTCTCGAAATGCGACATTTTATAACTGTATGCTTAGGATTGACAACGTATGAATCATTAGAAACTGTTGCGTATTTCATTAATTTTGATAGTCAACACTTCCTATTAAAAAACGATCAGTGATTGATAGAAAATTCATTGTTCAGAGGAGATGAGTGATTCTGTTCTGTTGAAGAACCATAGAAATACTAATTTTTCAACGTTTTTTCCTTTAAATTTTATATTTGCCTGAAGAGATATCCCGTTATCATGATATTGAACATTTATTTCAATGTCAACAAATCAGAATATTAAGAAAATTTTCCAAGAATTAGGTACTAATTAATAATAACGTCTGAAGCTATGTTTTCGTATATTGACTTAAAGACATTCCATAAGATAAGGTTAATTAAACAAATAGCTGGTCTGGTTGAAAGCAAACTAAATATTTGTCCCAGGTATTCAAAAAGAAAAGAACGTTGAAAATCTAAAAATATCTTTCTGACATACTTTGATATCGAAGCAGGTTGCCTTTAAATCGGCATGCAATTGATTTTACGAATAATTAACGTATAATTAAAAAATACATTACAGTAAATCGTATGACTTTATATAACGTTTCATGAAAATAGCTCTATCAAACAAAATTTTACGTTTTTTACTCGGAAATTTAAAAATTGTCTATCTTAATTTTATTATAGCATCATACGATTATATTGTAAAATATAATTTTTATAAATGAAAACGTTTTATTTTAAAAACTGAAAATTAAGTGCAGTGGATAGAAATCATAAATCTTTTAAATTTCGAGACATATTGAGTATCTTCAAGATTCAAAAGATATTAGAAATCTTTCAGATTCTATTTAAAGTTTTTCAGATTCTTAGGTTTCAAATAAAATCTTCATAAGCTTGTTATACATTTCTGAGATGAAAAAATATGGGAAATTTTTAATCATCAATTTTGTTGACATTTTTAAGTGAAGAGAAAAAAGACATTCAAAGAGTTAAATTATTCATCATAATTATTAAATTTTCCAGGATACGCGGGATCCAACTACAACTACAGATTTACCTAAACGAAAACTTCCTGTTCTTATATTTATTAGAGGTGGGAGTTTTAATGTGGGAACTACAAATAGTTCAATTTTTTCACCAGTTTATCTCCTGAATCAACAAATTGTTCTTGTCACCTTCAATTATCGGCTTAACTTCTTAGGTGAATAAGGCTATTTTTACACTTATCTCGTCTCAACATACCTGAAACAGAAAAAAATAACAATAATGTAAAAATTGGATTAACGTAACTTTGAAAAGATTTTCAGAAATTAACTACAATCCAAAAACCGTTCATATGATGAAAAATAATTGTTTTAATTATTCTTACACTATTTGTAGGATTTTATAGTACCGGAAATGATGCGTCACCTGGAAACTATGGATTAAAAGACATGGTTACAGTTTTGAAATGGGTGAAGGCAAACATAGAGGATTTTGGAGGGGATGCTGACTCTGTTACTCTTTTAGGAAATTCCGCAGGCGCCGCTGCAATTCATCATTTATCACTTTCTAAAAAAACAGAAGGTCTCTTTCATAAAATGATTACAATGAGTGGTTCAGCATTAGCACCTTGGGCCTTCCATACCAGAAAAAACATCAGGAATGACTCAATCAAACTAGCCAAACTAGCCAATTGTTTTCAGATGAACGAAACAGTAACAACAGCTCTAGACAACGAAACAAGTAAATAATTTATCGCAAATAAAAATAAAAATTATCAAATAGCATTCGGGAATTATATAACAGGAAAAAGAGAGGGAATGTGTAACTTCAATTTAAACATTTAAATATTTTAGCATGCTTTTTCTTAACTGTACAATAATAAATTGTCAACCTTTTAAATTTTAAAAACTAAAAGTTTTAAAAATTAAGATTTTCAAATTCAAGGTTCCAAAGTTCAAACTCAAATTTATTTTTTGAATATTCTAAATTAAATATTTGAAATCCAAACCATTTTTTGTTCTGGAATTTATAAAAAAATTGCCGAATTTCTACTTTAAACCTTTCAGAAGTAAAATTTTAATTACTACATTTTTAAATAAGATTCTGATACATATTCCAAAGTGTCAGTATGATATTTTATTTACAAAAAAAGTTCTTAAGTTCAAAGACAATTCAGTAAAATAAAAAAATTAGGTCGGTAATCTAGGTATTTGAGTGTGTCAAATTCCTTTAAAAGATTTCAATATATCAATGGATTTTATCAATTTGATTTCAGCGATTTTATCAGCTTAAAAACAAATTTTACGAGGTTTCAAACTGATTCAAAAATGTCCAAAAATAATAGGAGATATTAAAGAATTTAAATGAATTCAAAAAATTGTATGGGATTTCCAAACATTTTGACTATTTTTAGGGATTTCATCAGTTATCAAGAGGTTTAAAAAGATTTCCTCTGATTTTACGGTATTTCGTATTCACATGATTAGAAGAGATTAAACAAAATTTCAAGGGATTTTAAAGCATTTTATAGGATTTGCAAAAGTTAAAGAGATTTTTAGAGAACTTTGAAAAATAAATTAAAATTAATTTCAAAGGATTCCCAGCGACTTCAAACATTTCTAGAGATTCAAGCGGTTTTTTAGGGAACTTTAATGACTAAGTTCGATTTAAATTATATTCAAGGGATCTCAAATAATGTATACAACATCCAAAGAAAAAAATATTAAAGGAATTCAAGGTATTCCAAAGATTTTTTAAAGATTAATTAAAGATTAACGTAATAGTTTACTTCAAAGAATTTCAAAGAATAATTGGGACTTGACGATTTTTTCAGAGAATTTTAATGGATTAGTTTAACGATTTCAAATAATTTCTACTTATTTGAGTAGATTTTTAGGAACTACACACATTTTAAGGAATTTCTATAGAACGCAATTTAAGATTCCTATGCTAATTTTATTATAATATTAAATCTATAAAATCTTTGAAATTCCTGGAATCGTTTGCAATCTCATGGAAACATTTTTAATCACATATATGTAATCTTTTGCAGTCCCATGCAATCTGAAAAGCAAAAAAATCTTTTTGTTCGAGAAAATAAAAAAACCAACTGCAACGAAAATTATTCCAATCTCTTTCGGTGCAAGTGTACACCAAAAATACGAATAATTAGCTCCTCGGTAAAATACAAATTTTCCAAAGTAAATATTTTTATAACTGCAGAATTTCATATTGTACAAATTTAATCATTTTAAATCTGAAATGCTTCAAGCCCTACAATTTTAAAGTAGACGAAATTTAACAGTAAGGAAGAAGGAAGTGAGATGAAATAAAGTGTACGCATATTCAACTCAACCTAATCTTTATTTTTTCTTAGCCGAAGTTTCTGCAGACAACTACAAAGTGGACAACATAACGACCAATATGACTGATGAAGAAATAGTTGATTGCATGAGGAACATCGATGTTAAAGAACTCTTAAATCTAACTAGGAACATGGTAAATATTAGTCAGTAGCCAAGCCCGTTTAATTACATTAGAGAAATTTTAGTAAATTGAGTCACAGCTTCAAATTAGCGAAGTTTTAAAATTTAAACATAAAAATTTTTTTAAAGAGTATTTGGAAAAACTCGCCCAACATGATCTTTGGTCCAACTTTAGAAGAAGATAAAGAGGATGCTATCGTAACAATGCACCCAAGAAAAGTGGTAGAAAATGTTGCATTTCGTGATATTCCCTGGATAACGGGAGTTGTCGCAGATGAAGGTTTAGGACTCGGTAAATGATTTAATATTTACATTAAATTGAATTCAAACATTAAAAAAATATCACTTAGAGAAAATGTTTTTCTTGAAAAAAACATAGGCCTGTTGTCCGCTTTATTTTAAAACAAGTGCATATCTTTTTTGTAGATGCAGAATGATTTTGCAACAATATTAGGTGAAATTTGTCTCAAAGGTTTGCTGCTAAAAATTTTTTCATGCAAATGAAAATCCTTGTAAGCTCAAATTGAAGAGGAAATTCCATTTATTTCAAGAAACTTCTTTTTGATATAAAAGGACGTTTCTCTGAGTGATAGTATTACTAAAAATGTTGGAATTTACCGTTCATATCGTATTATAGGTAGTGATTTAGAAGGCAAAAGTTTGCAAGAACTACAGGAGAATTTTACTGAGCTTGGACCGTATGTAATGGAATATCATCAAGTTGTTAAAAAGAAGAAACAGTTTAGTGAATCTCTGATAGATTACTACTTTCAGGGAAACCTTAGCCAGAACTTTAATGCTAATGCTTCTCAAGTAAGACATCATCATAAGTCAATAATACAGTAATACAACAAACAGTATACAGTAAATAATATTGCGTGACAGGGGACAAAGGTAACGATTTCAACAAGAGTAAAGTTAATTGCTTACTTACTAACAAGATACCTATATAAGTAAATGAATAAATAAGTGAGAGTATTTCATAAATTGTATACAATGTGCAAACTTTTATGACTGAAGCCCTTTAGATTTGAACCATTTTTAATTGAACGCGTAACGGTAACAAATTTTTAAAGTTCCAAGGTGAACAATTATTTTAAATTAAAAAAATAAACGAATGAATAATTAGATATAGTAATATAGTATATATATATAGTATACAGGGTGTCCCGCGAGTACGATATTTAATTTTGTGGAGGAGTTGTGCACAAAAAAATAAGCAAAAAAGTCCCAAACATTTTTTCGATCCGATGCTTATTCTGGTCACAAAAGAGGGTACAAGTTGTATGTACGTGTGAGCATGTGTGGCGTACGTGTGCCGTCTCAACCAAGCAGTTCCCTTACCAAAGCGCTAGACTGCTTGGTTGAGAAGGGGCGCACACGCCACACATGCTCACACGTACATACACTTGTATCCTCTTTTGTGACCAGAATAAGCATCGGATAAAAAAAATTCGAAATCATTTCATTCCTAACGCTTTCAGATGTAATAAACTTTAGGGGTTTGCAGTTTCAAATTCTTCAATTTTTACGCAAAAAATTAATTTGACTTTATTCGAATCAAAGTTTCTTTTTGTTAAATTAAAAGAGATCTCTAGTTTTTTTCATTTAAATGCTTTAGTTTTCAAAATAGAAATATTATTATGACTATTTTGAAATAAATTTAAGAAATTGGGCTCTCAGTACAGTTTTGATATTGTTTCTTCATTTCGGCTCTATTGAAATATTTTTTATTAATAAATATTTTTATTAATTATATTTTTATTAATATTAAGGGACTCATCAATCGTAAAAGTTTAACCTAATCAGTTGTGGATTCAATTCTAAATTTTGTTGAAAATACAGAATTAGACCTCATTTAGCAATTTAAAAAAATGCTCTCTTCTATTTCAGAAAAAAATTAAATACAATGTTTCCTCTATGAGGAATCAAAATTAACTCCCTTTCAACTTAATCAAAATGTTAAAAATATAGAAGTTTTCTCTTTCAAGTAAGAAAAAATTGAAAATAAAAAATGAATCCCTTTTTATCTTATGAAAAAATTCCCTATTCTTTTTCCGATTGAATAAAAATGTTAAAAAAATAAAAAATTCCTCTTCCCATTAAGAAAATGATTATAAATAAAAAAAGTCCTCCCTTTTATCATAAAAAATGTTTAAGTAAAGAATTTGACCGGCTTCAACTCAATAAATTAAATATATCAAAATTTTAAAAATAATAAATCCCTTATTTAATTTAGAAAAAATGCCCTGTTTTCGAACTCAATAAAAATGTTAAAAAAAGAAACAAAAATTACCTCTTAAGGTGCTCTAAAGAACTCTAAAGAACTCTAAAGAATTTAATATCAAATTCTAAAATTGAATAATTTTATGCGATATTGAATGGTGGACATTTAAATTGATCGGAAAGGTTTTTCTTAGAACTTAAAATAATCGTATAAATAAAAGAACAACAAATTGTAGTTGAGAAATACTGTCCTGTATATTAAAATCGCTTCTAATTTTTAATTTAAAATAGATTCAAAAATATTTGAAACACATATTTGAAACATTTGCTATAATAGATTTTAAATTGTTTATGTTTATAATAGTAGAAAATAAAAATCTAAAAAGGGTTTACGATTAGTTTATAATTAAAAGCGTGCAAACTGGAGAAAAAATGTGAAGCACTTTCTTAAAAGCGAATATTATCAATAGTTGTTGAAATAGTTGATTAAGAAGTTAATTATTCATTTGCAGTTGTTTGGCGACAGCAATATTAATTGGCCAGTCTATGAAGCACTACAAAATCAAGTAAGGAAAATGAAATCCAGTGTTTATTTTTATGATTTTGTTTACGAGGGTACGTTCTCTGTAACCATGGATAAAAATGGAGTTAAAAAATCTGGTAAGGAATTGATAAGCTAAATATTGCTTATAAAATATTCAACTATAAATTAAAACAAACCCCATTACTAAGAATAAAGTTATTTTCAGGCGTTGCTCACATGGATGATGTGAATTACTTATTTCCTTTTTTGAATAACTTGTACGCTCATTTAAACCTGGAAAATACTTCTGATGACAAGACTATGATCAATATCATGACAGAATTATGGGCCAACTTTGCAAAAAATGGGTAAATAAATTACTTTTCCTTCTTGAAAGTAATAATTTCAATTTGAACAAAATTACGATTAGCTGAATTCTTTTAAATATGAAGGCTTTTAACATAAATCTTTTTTAATAGAAGAAAGGTTTCCATTTTAAATTATTATTTAATAGATATCGTGAAACGGGGTGAAGTCGCTCAGGTAGGGTAAAGTTGTTCACAAATAAATTCGGACCAAATCAATTTAAAAATAATTCTTGGCAGCTCTACTGATTAAAACAATCGATAATCTTTAATGTTTCGTCATAAGATATTTAATATTCAATTTTGAAACATAAATTAAGAGGTATGCAACTTTACCCTATATGAGCGACCTTACCCCGTTTACGTTCCACTTATTCTATACTTATTCTATCTAATACTTATTTTACACCTACGTAAGTTTTATAGGTACACAGATCCCTAATTTAAAATATTTTTTAAGATAAATATTACATATTTTCAAATTTTAATATTACAAATTTCATTCAAAGCTTTTTGAGAATAGAAATTTTCAAAGATTTTCGAACTTAAACGATTGGAAATATTTCGCTTTTAAATTTTCAAATATTTAGAGTTTAAAAATAAAATAGCTTTCCATTTTTTTAGTTTGAAAATTCGTATGATATGGAGATCGTTTTATGATCTTAAAATAAATGTTAAAAATTACTAAACCCTTAACTTCATTTATAAAATTTACAAAAAAGGCCAGTTTGATTATTACACACAATATCAGAACAGAATTTCAAAAATAAATAAGCGTAAACTATTTTAAACAATAGAAGTCACACTTTTTTCTTTAGTTGAAGTTATGTGCATATTTTTTCATCTACTGTAGACAAACGTCATAATTTTCAATCGATTTTAATGAACCGATGCTCATTCGACTCCTTGAAGGTTCTTTATAATTATATTCGTTACGTTTTTATCAAACTTATTTTATTTAGAAATAACACGCGTAATTATTTGCAGTTAGTCTGTTTTTTAATTAGAGTGTTTGCTAAATAATATTTAATAATAACGAGATAAACTGAATGGTAAAGAACCTGTGAAGGATTAGAATGATTTTTTGTACATTCAAATTGAATAAAAATTACGGGTAAAAGCTAAGACAGGGTTCTTAACCAGTCTCTCAACCCTGCCGCCGGGGGGCCCATTGTTACGCCCGAGTCGAGCGCTGGCGGTACAGTCTTCCTCAAGAAGATG
>JAAAKG020141159.1:0-11932 GCA_010014905.2 Druon quercuslanigerum | reverse complement strand
CCTGCGAGTGAACGAACATTAGGCGTGAGCCGACAGTACGAGCCATTGACAGGTTCTGACAAGTCTCGACAACGCTTCAGTGCAGAGGTGACACAGACGCTTGTGTGCTCGTAGACAGACATGACCCAGGGACCGCACATAAGGGTTTACATTTTTTTTGTTCCTTCTTCCCTATTCCTTTATATACACCCCACACTGGCCTTGACAGGCTAGTGTTCACTGCATGTGCTGCCGAGGCGCTTCCAGAGTGCGAGGCGGGAATCGAACCCACAAGCCGACAGAGTGGGTCCAAAGACTACGCCTTAGCACCCACGACCATCGTCCTACTAAGGCTCAATACGTTATCCAGCAAAATAAATTTATCGGACGGTGTATAGTCAGTTATATAGGGAGCTAGAGAGAATACTAGTATTTTTCGCGTTTTCCAGTCACTGGCACTTCTGTGGCGTTGACCCTCTGCAGAAATAACGTCGCTATATAAGACTTAGTTGCTGCCGTGAATCTGTGATATTATACATTTTTTATTCGTTGGTTTACAACACCAACAGTCTAAAATTTGGCAACTATGAAGCAAGAGTTATTATTTACGTAATTATTTACAGTTCCGAATTTCATTTTGACAGCATTCAGTCTAACCTCACTTTTTCTGTATGTGGTGCTTATCTGCTAGATAAATCCGTTATTGGACACTTTGGGCGGCCGATAGTTAACTGACTAGTAACTCTTGCTTTATCTGTCAGATAGGGCTATCCAACGCTTGATCAACATGGACGTATCCTATCTGTCAGATAAATTTACCTGCAGCTTTTATCCAGAGGTTGGCGGGATTTTTGAAAAATTGGAAGCCCTCATAAAAGGGGTTAAAAAGGAAACGAGAAAGAGATTGGAAGATATGAGTAGAGATATGTATAGTCAGGGAAACTATGTAAGGGGGGAAGTGAAAAAGCTAGGAGAGAAGTGGAAAGAATGGGACAAACGGTAGAAGGAGGAGAAAGATAGGTTTGGGGTAAATTTGAGAGCATAGAAAATTGACAGGGAGAGTTGACAAACAGAGAAATAGAATGTGAGGAAATAGTTAAAGGGAATGAAAAGAACGTGCATAGTGAAAATAAAAGAGAGAAAAAAAGATTGAGTGAGATTAAAAGAAGATTAGAAGGGGAAGAAAGAGCAAAGAGGAAAAATAACTGTGTAGTTAGGGGATTGAAACTGTAGAGTGAAACAGGCGAAGTGGAAATAAAAAATCTTAACGGAGACATTAGGGTGCAGGTAAGGGTAGAAGGAGTTAACCAAATATGAAGAACAAAGGAAGGAAAAGAAGGACTGTTTCTAGTAAAAGTGGCGAGCGAGGAGGAGAAAATTATGGAGGGAAGAAAATTATTGAGAGGAAGAAGGGAAAGAATTGAAGAAGATCTGACATGGAGCGAGAGGAAATAGAGATGGCAAATAGAGTAGAGGGCTTGGCTAGAGAGGAAAAAGGGTGGGACGAAGAATTAGAACTAAGGCAAAAAGGTAAAAGTTTTGAGAAAGGTAGGGGGAGGGAGACGGAAAAGTATCTAGAGAGAAAACAGAGGGATTCCCAAACGGCAAAGGGGGGAAAATGAAGAGGAAAGGAGAGGGCATGGAACAGAGAAACGTTAAAATAGCTTTCTGGAATGTGTCAGGTTTGAAGAACAAGAATAAAGGAGTTTGGGAGGAGTTAAAAAAATGGGATGTGATTATTATGAGTTAAACCTGGGCAGATCAGGAGGACTGTAAGGGGATTCAAAAGCTGTTACCAAAAGGTTATGTGTGAATAATGTACGAAGCAAGAAAATAACACGTTAAAGGGAGAGGGATGGGCGGCACGTTTTCATGGGTGCGAAAATAATTAGCAGTATAAGAGAAAAAGATGTGGAAATGAAGGAAAGAAATGGAACAACAGTAAGAAGGATAATAGTTGGAAAAGTCAAAATAGCAGTGGTTTGTGCATATAGAAGAAGAATGGAAGAGGGAGGCTGGAGAGTAATAAGGAAGTGGATGGAGAAAAAGAAGGAAGAATTGGTTTAAATAGGAGGGGACTTAAATGCATGGACTAGCGAACATAGTGACGGACCGGGAGGGGAAGAAGTTGCTATACGTGATAGGAGAAACAGGATGGTTTATATGTAATGGCAATATGAGCAACAGTAATAGAATACATATTGGCTGAAGAAAGAATGCGGCATATGATAGGGAGTATAAAAGTGCTTAAACAAAAGATGGAAAAGGAGATGGTTAGGTATTAAAAAGAGGAGGGAGTAGACTCATTAATTGGAAGGTTGAAAGGAATCGATTGTGGAGGTAAAGGTTGAGCTGGGTACTAAAGAAGAAAGAGTAGGGGGAAAGAGATGCTTGTGGTAAGAGGAATGCTAGAAGAGTAAAGAGAGAATGAAAAAAGATGTAAGAAAATGGAGAAATGGGGAAATGGAGAAGGAGGGTTATAATAGGAGAAAAAGAGAACATGAGAAGATGCTGGAAAGAAAAATACAAAGGGGAAAGGAGGAATATAAGACAGAAGTAGAAAAAACTGTCAAAGAAGGTAGGGTGTGGGATGTGATTAAGAGGGATAGAGGGGAATGAAATGGCGTTAATGGAGAAATAGAAATGAAGGCATTATTTCAAGTGTCTATTAAAGGAAGAGCAGAATAAGATAACAAGTTAGTTTTTTATATGGGAAAGCAAGTGCCAGAAACCATCGTAGTGCCATTTTTCAGGGGAACGTCCTCGGTTTTTCTCAACACGACCTACCCAACTTGTGCCTCCGAGCCTTACTCTGGCCTTCGAACTTATTCCCTGTTGCGAGGAAAAGCGAGGACGATCCCCTAAAAAATTGCCACCAAGCTGGTTTCTGACACATGCACTAGTTAGATCAACTAACTACCTCAAATTTAAATCACTTTATTATCTTCATTAGAACGGAAGATAGTTCGGTCATGTCAAAGTTCCTTTTTTTCATCGGATTTTCATGTCTTTAAAATACCAAAAATTTGTTGGAATATTACTTTTTGGCTCATTAACGTATAAAATTTGTACCTTTGAAGTGATCCCTTTTTCCTTAAGCTACCATTTTTTCTTCACTTACTTTTGCAACGTCATATCCAGAGGACTCGAGTTTTCTCGCTGATAGTAGTCAATATCCAGACAACGAGGGCAATACATGAGCAGGACAAGTCAATATCCAGTCAATAAAGGCAAGACATGAGCAGAATTTTTTCAATATCGAGCCAATGCAGGATGCTGTCAGTATCAAGCCCATGAAGTTAGAATATGCAACTAGACGTTAATAACTTCTGGTAATTGAATATACCTTGGTTATGATCGAGTTTCTGCACTGGACAACGAATTCCTACTTGATGGCGAGCAAACCCAAAGAACCATAAGAATCTGCTTAAATGTGCAAAGGTTCCTAGCGTTCGAGCATCTGACTGGCATGTACAATAATATCCTTCTATGGGAGTAAGTTCTTCATTCTTAGCTATACCTTCATCCATATCATTGCAACCATTCGTTCTATATGCAGTCCAGAGTTGAGGCTTAGATGCGTTACAAAACAGAGAAAAACTCAGATTCTTATGAATCCTGGTTGTTGTACTTGATTATTCCCTCGTAGAATCTCAGTGTGGAATTCCTCGTCATTATCTCTTTGCAGTTTGCCTTGAACGTATGAACGTGCGAATTTAACTTGATGAACCCCAACTGTGAATTTTTTTAAAGAATTCAAGACATTCATTTCCTTGGTTTTTTTTAGGTAATTCATTGTTCATTTCAGCATCAGCTCCTTCCATGTCAATTAAAAGGTTTTATCTGTTAATGATAGCTGATTTTGAAAATTAATTTGGTGTGTCCGTTTCAAGCTTCCACGATCCACCTAGATTTTGTCATTTTCCGCGTAATACCCAAACGCACCAGAAGGTTAGGGGCATCCCTGTATCCCCTATCAGCAATGACAATATCCTCTTAATGGAACCAGGACCAATGGTCACAGGCTATTTTCTTTAGCAAGTCTATTCTGACTTAAAGCTATATTACGAAGAACTTTTAAAAAACCTTGTACCAGGGGCCCCTAATTACGTATGGCTTGTTTTTAAAATGTAAGCCCTGTAAAAGTGGCTGCAGAATTAAACCTGCATGACCCAACGGATGCGGACATGTTTTACGTTTTCCTAGATGTAGACATTGCATAAAATAAAAACATTTTCTTTGCATTCGACTGATAATCTTTATGTATTATCAGTGCAATTGCAGATGAGGCAACTGCCACTCCTAATCTGCGTTAAGACATTCAGTCTTAAGCAAGCGGTATCTTCTTCCACGTTAGCGATTTCGTTACGAATCGATTGATTGCAATTAGTGCAATCTAACCCATCTAACAACGCTGCTGCCCCCCCTACCCCATTAATTGGAGTTTCTTAGGACTATTGTTTTAATTAGATTTTTGGCCCTAGAAGCTGTGAGAGACTTTTTGCAAATTATTAGAAGATAATGCAATAGTGCAAAACAACTGCGTTGTAGAACACGATGCGGTAGAAAATTAAATTTACAAAGTCTGGCTCACTAAAGTTAGGGTCATAATTTAGAAGTTAAAAAACGATAACTGCAGAAGTTGCAATGTGAGGGATATGCAATGTGAGGGAGAAACTTGAGTGCGAAGCACGAGATACGTGATGAGAATGATTGCGTTATAGCCGAAGGAGCTTTAACAAAAGAGAAATAACAAACACCATATTATTGTTGTCGATGCTTTGATCCTTAGTTTTAGAAAGTTTTTGGATTTCTTTCGATAAAAGCAAGTAGTTGTACTGCATACATTTATTTTAAAAATAAAAAATCCACAATGTAGACTATGTGTTAAGTTAATTTGTTTATAACAATTTACTTAAAAATGTATTTTTCGCAACTTAAAATACAAAATCGGGTAAAAATGGCCTTTTACAAGGTTCTTTGAACTTCGTTTCTTATTTTACCTCACTATTGCGGTGGTAGGCTGAAAGAAGCAAATGAATGTATTCATTGCGCTCGTGTGGAATTAAAAAGCTAGCTGAATTCGTGCCCGTAGACGCTTGTACAGTCGACTGCTCACTATGAAGCACTTCTACATTCGGTCAATTTACATCCCGCAGAAAAATTGTAAATACGCTGTTATTTGTAAATTCAAAGGCTCATGTAAATGTAATTCTTTATGTATCTTTATGACGTGTTATATAGGGTAAATAGTTTCCAGTGTAATTCGCTGCAATTTTACTCGTCAACTGTCAAATTAGCACGGTCACAATTTTATCACAATCTTCTTTTCAGTTGAATTACAGCACAATGTTAATTACTATGGAGCTCTCGTTAATTTAATAATTTATTCACAGTCAAGTGCTGATAGTCCAATAGGCTAAATTATGGGCGAATGTGATTTTCAACATAACTTTTTTTACAGTGTACAGTCACCAGTTAATGGAATACAAAAATTCAAGCAACCTTGCTGACTGGCTATGGATAGAAAAAAATTAAGGTGGTGGTCTTATTCGATTTTTTCAAGGCATTTGATATGGTGGGATCTTCAACGCCTATTACTTAAACTGAAATCTTTCAAAATTTTAAACACGGTCATCAAATAATTTGTTTCTTACTTAAGTAATCGATCACAGAAACTAATTACTAGCAAGGGTGATACATCTTACTGGGTCGTGGTTATAAGTGGCATCCCTCAGCGTTCTTTCCTTGCTCATATCTTATTCATTCTCTAGACTTCTGATATTGCAGGTGGACCTAAATACTGCAATGACCATAAATATGCCAAGTCAAGTAAATGATACATTTTGGGACCAATTTTCTCTCTTGATCGATTGCTGAGTTAGGGACAGGAAGATATTAATTGCGTTAACAGTTGGGCTTTGCACAATAGATCAGCTCATAACTTGAGTAAAACAAAAGTAATCGCCGTAGACTACTCCATTTCTCATTAAAGGAATTAGCTTCCTCTTCGTTCAATCGCTTTTAGATTTAGTCATGATAATAAATTGAGCGTTGTCTTGGAAGGAGTTTTTTTGCGAATTATCTAGGAAAACTTTCCGACTCTTTCCCTCAATGCAGCATGCATTAGATTTATTTACAATATTCCTAAGAGTAAACACATAACACGATACAGAACAAACTGGATTTTTGAATGTATCAATTTTTCCACGCCATTTTTGAATCTTTACGTACCAAGGTAGCAGAATTCATCAAGATCACACGTGTAACAAACTTGAAGTACAAATGATACACGTTTGTCACATAAGCAGTCATGTTACATTATTACATCAGTATCACTAATATGCATTATACAAAAATGCTACAGGAACACCGTTGCAGTTGAATTATGTAACATTGACGAAATTATTGTTGATCATGCGTGTAACCAAGCTATGTAACACATGTTATATGACTGTTACAAATGTTTGTCACATTGTTACATAGCTGTTACAAATTTTTATTATGCAAAGTAGGGCTATTACAAAAATTATATATTTTTCATTCGTTCTTGGGTAGGGCGAAAAAGTTTTTGGTGCGTGCCGAAATAGATTTCTCATCACCAAATGTTCAAAAAAGGTTATTTCTAACATTCTGGAAATATGGGATTTCAAAACCACAACCTCCGATGTTTCTGGGGTACTGAAGAAAACGAAAAACTGGTGAGCGCCTGGTCCCGATATGGTGCACAACTTTTGGTACAAGTACCTGAAATTTGTGCACGGTTAATATAGTGAAATAAATTTGCCAGTATCTCCCCCTTACTCCCTCTTCCTCACACCCACGTCTCTATCTCTCTCTCTTTCTCCCTCCCACCCTGCCCCCTTCTCTCGTGATAAGTTTTTAAACCATGAATCCAGCCAAAAAGTACTCTAGTGGTACATGTAAGAAGGAGATTGTAACGACAGTAGGATATTGCCGAAAATGCATGAAGTGTTTCCATACCAGAAAACAGTGCTACACACATCGAGTATATAATGAAAAAAATGAATTGGTACCATATGAGGAAAAATATAAAACTGTTAAGCTGAAAAAACGGAAGATAACAGAGAGAAAAATTTGCAGATAATATAGATAGTGAAGGTAATTTACACGGTGACCCATTTTAATCTATAATATTTTGACCTTGAGATCAATTTTCAAGGTCAATGGAGGTAAGACCCTTTTCCTAAATGAGAACCCCTATAAACAATTAGGGTCAAATGTGTGAGAAACGACCTGATGCCCTTTTTCTGAATTGTCTTGGTTTTCGGCGTAAAAAAACGTTCAAGATGCTTCACAGAAGTCGATGAAGTGTTAAGGTGTACATCACCTCGACCATCATGACCTTCAGGTCAATTTTTAAGGTCACTTGAAGGTCAAGACGATTTTTCTTAGATTGAACTCTGTGCCTGGATGAATTTCTTTGTAGACTTAAGGCTGTGGATTATTATTACAACACCCTCCTCCCAAACACACATAGACAGAAACAATAATTTCGGATATATTGTAAAGACTGTGACTATGTAGTTACAAAAGTGACAATCTTGACATCATTTCGTGGTACTCGTGATGTCGGCGTTCACGAACAAGAATCCCATTGCGAGTCTTATGCTTGGAAACCGTTCAGCGTAAAGTCTTGATGCAGCGGCGTAGTTAACTTGACATTCCCCTAAAATTAGTATCATATCAACGATTTCAGTAGGTAAGTAATCAGCCATATTGCAAAATTTCTTTGGAAACTCTCAAAATATCTCAAAATTTGGCAATACCTAATTTTTTCCCCCCATTTTCAATGATTCAAATTATGAGTATGAAATCGGCACTATTTAGAATCTTGAAATAATTAACGAAAAAGCTTAACACTAAATGGTAATGAGATCGGAAAGAAGCATCAATATCAGGGAAACAAATGCCTCGCGATGGAGTGTGAGAATCCTTTTAAGCTAAATTATTTTAACTTTGGTCCAAAGAAATTTCGCAATAGGGCTAATTACTTACCTACTGAAATCGTTCATATGATAGTAATTTTAGGGAATGTCACGTTAACTACCCCGCTGCATCAAGACTTTACGCTTAACGGTTTCCAGGCAGAAGGCATCCTACTAATTTAACAATAAGTACTTAGACTGAAAGAGTTCGCAATGGGATTCTTGTTCGTGAATGCCGACTTCACGAGTACAGCGAAAATAATGCATAAGATGTAACTATTCTAGCAGCTGTTTATGTTGATTCACAAATCAGTACTCTATCGCAAGCCTTAAGGCCCCAGAATATTGTAGCGCGTATTAAATGTTGTCAATGGGCTTTACAAATGGTACAGAATGATCCTACTTTCTTTCCATATGTACTTTTCTCAGATTAAAGTAAATTCTACAGCAACATGCAGCTCAATAGACATAACTGTCATTATTGTTCGGGCGAAAATCCTCACTGGTACAGACCGATGGATCATCAAAATTGATGGAGTGTTATGGTGTGGTGCGGAATAGTAGATGGCTATTTAATTGGACCCTACACACTTACTTAGAGTTTTTAAGGGACAATTTACTTGGACTATTGGATAACGTTGACTTAGCAACAAAACAAAGAATGTGGCTTCAACAACATTGTGCTCTTTCACATTTTGCACTCATCGTACGTGAGATTTTGAAATTAAATTTCAATAAGAAATGGATTGGACGAGGATTTCCATTCGAATGTCCCCCCTGCTCACTAGATCTAACATCACATGATTTCTTTTTATGGAGTTATATTAAAAATATAGTTTCTGCTCAGTGACCCACAGTAGCAGAAGATCCGATGAAAGGATTCGGGCAGCTTGATCAGCCATCTCTCGAGAAACTTGGCTGCAAACTTTGGACGGTTTTGAAGGACGTCTACGTTTGTGTCTTCAAGGCTATGGAGAGCACCTCGAACAGTTACTCCGTTACTGATTGTAACACTGGTAGCAATGGTGAGAGGCAAGGGGACTCACGTTAATCAACCACCCGAAACGTGAGAGGCAAGTGGAACTCACAACAAGAAAGCACCCCAAAGAAAACAGAACTTGCTACGTCCACGCCGTTATTTCTGGGTAACGCTAAAAGTAAGGAAAAAGTGTATTATTTTTGTAACTAGTCACAGAGAAGTCACATTGTCAAGATTGTCACTTTTGTAACTACATATTCACAGTCTGTTACTGTCTGGCTATGTGTTTAGAAGGTGGGTGTTGTGATAACAATCAACAGCCTTAAACCTACAAAAAAAATTCATTCGGTCACAGAGTTCAATCTAAGAAAAATCGTCTTGACCTTCAAGTGACGGTCATAAGGGTCAAGGTGATACACATCTTAACATTTCATCCACTTTTTTGAAGAATTTCGAATGTTTGTTTACCCCTAAAAACCAAGACAATTCAGAAAAAGGGCATCTGGTCGCTTCTCAGACATTTGACCTTAATCTTTTACCATTCCAAGGTCACAAAAACCATTTTTCCACAGGTCATTTTTTACATTAAATTTCCCGCTCTTTTCAATTCCGGACTCAAAAATAGGGGTTCTTGTTTAAGAAAAGGGTCTTACCTTCATTTAACCTTGTAAATTGACTTCAAGGTCAACATTGATGGTACTTGTATTGAAAGTTAACAAAGAGTTTTATTAAATTTTAACAGCAAGGGTAAATTTAATATAGGATGGAAAAAATGTCTTGTAAAGGAACATGATAGTATATACTACGTTGTTTTAAATGTTGCAGATTTTTTTATATAGAGAGAAACTTCGAAAAAGAGCAAGTATTCTATAAGTGCACGGGAAACCATTGTGTAAAAGATTGTAACAATACTAAATTAAAGTGTGTATATTTTACGGAGGAAAAGGATCAAAATAATATTAAAAATCTACAAATAGCTTTTTAGAATTCGATAAAGACTCTTCATGTATTTAGAGGATATTAGGTAGCCAAAGAAAAAGAATGATGGTATTAAACTCAAGTTAGCAATTAAAGTCTTCTAAAAATTGTAGTTTTAAGGCAGTACAAGATCTTAATATTTTCTAGATATACATGGTTTTTTAGATCAAATGTATGAAATCGAAAATAATTTAATCTTAAAAGCATAATCAATGATATTAACTATGAATGAAAGAAACGTCACAGAAGATATATTAGATCATTATTTACAAATAGATGGCTATAACTTAGTAAAATGTAATACATCATATCACAGAATAGGTGGTATATTAATATATATTAAAATTGACGTAAGGTTTAAAGTCATAGAAGGCGATGAGTAATATAATGTCATGTGGCAATCTTTAATTAGAATTTTTTTAGAATTGGTAGTAAAATGTAGAATTGATAGCTATTTTCTAGAAAATAATTTCATCATGCAACAACAGTCAGGATTTTGTAAAATTCATTCCTCTGAAGCAATATTGCAGAATACATTTATTAACTGTAAGGAAAAAATTAGTGCAGGCAGTGTGATAATGGTGGTATTTTTGGGTATAAAAAGAGCGTTTGAGATATTAAATAGAGAATTATTATTAGAAAAATTAAAATGTTATGGTTTGAAAGGAACTGTCATAAAATGGTTTAGAGAATTCTTAGATAATAGGAAACAGTATACAAAGTAAGACAATATGAAATCATTCAGTGCTAAATTTGACAATGGAGTAGCTCAAGGTTCTGTATTAGGGTTATGAATGTATAATATACATATGAATGATATTGTTGATGTGGTTGAAAAATGTGTAATGAAACTTTTTGTGGACAACAGAATGATGTTCTGTGAGGATGAAAGTCTACGAGTATTCGATGCTGAAAAAATGATACAAGAAGACTTGAAACACTTACAGAATTGGCTGCAATATAACGAAATGAAAATTAATAATGAAAAAAGCAAATGCATGGTGCTAAGTGGTATTCGTGAAGATGTAAGTGTCCATGGAAGACGGATGATATCAAAATTATGATAAGAGAGTGTGATCGGGAATACAAGGTGTGGAATAGACTAGGGGACCCTTCAATTTACGATAGCTATAAGGCGCTGAAAAATATTGTCACGAGACTACTTAGAGAGGCAAAATTTGAAAGTTCGAGGGGGCGATGCTCAGCCAGTTAGTTATATCATTGAAGCTTTGCCTATAGTTTTTACGAATTTACTTAAGGGGGGTTTTTTACCTTGTGTGATCAAAAAAATCGATTTTTTTGCATTTTCGGATAGATATATGATTCAAGAATACTCTGTAAGAATTTCATGTTGAAATCTGTTATATTACGAAAGTTATCGGCCGTTTGGTGGAGCGGTGTTAAGCGCACTGAGCCGCAGCGGCCTGGCGCTCTGCGGCGGCACAACCGGTTTCGATTTGAGGCTTCTTTTCGTGTGTAAGGGATCGTTTTATGTTCGAAAATGGTTCGATTATTGATCCCTTCGCTCAATGGCATGTTTGCGTGTGCGTCTTCAGGTAAGTGACAAAATTTTATGAACTTAGAAAAAAGTAATATTTTTAAAATATTGTCCCAAAATGGAGGGCATATTCGTTATTTCTGACCCATTAAACCGTGAAAATCATATGCATGTCGAAAAAATGCAATTCTGGAACATTTTTTGTAAAGACAATTGTTTAAATAAATTTTTAGTTAAATAATAGTATCAAATTTGAAATCAATGACATCGAAAGCTATGGAAAGCATACGCATCTTGCAAAATATGTAATCTGTTATAAAAGTTTTACATGAAAATTGTTTAAACAAATTAATTTTGCTAATTGGAGGGCATATTCATTATTTCTGACCCCTTAAACCACAAAAATCATATACATGTCAAAAAAAATGCAATTTGGACAAATTTTTTATAAAAAGTATTCCAATGATGTAGGGTTTTTGATGTACTGATCAGTAAAGTAGCTTTATTTAATTCAAGCTTTCGCTCCACGAAGTGGAGCCTCTTCAGGAA
>JAAAKG020141158.1:0-11932 GCA_010014905.2 Druon quercuslanigerum | reverse complement strand
GGCTTTGACTAGGGCTGTGCCTCTTAAACTGTGAAGTCCCCTGAACCTTAATTTACGTTTTCATTCACGAAATGAAAGTAGTATGAAAAAGTCATGCGGCTAACATTATAATTTTTAATCATTACGAATAAAAAATGAATGTTGAAAATTTCGTATATTGGGCAAATTGACCAAATGCAATATAAAAATTTATGGAAAGTACTTTGCGGTGAGGGAAATTTTTAAGAGAAGGCGAATACGTCTGATACAAAATCAAAATTCCGCATGCGCTAGCATATGCTGTACGTAGTCTCATGTTGGAAATGTGTCGTTTTGAGCAAAAATGTCCCAGCGAAGAAATACGCAAGCCACATCGGTTAAATTTGGCTTGCCATGCATGGCGTTTGCGGATTTTTCTTGTTGTATCGAGGACTGAACACTCGATGGGCAAAAGCTACCACGGGGTTCGTATCACAGTGAGAGAAAAAAAGCACTTTTTAGGAACAAAAATCAACCGACTCCTCAAGTTTCGACGGATCAGAGCTTTTTTCTAAATACTCATGAAGAACCGTACTTTAACTTAGAGGTGCACGTTTTTTAAATTTTTTATTTAATAATCTGTTATTTAACTTAAAATTTGCAATTGGTTATATTTGCGATATTTACTTAGCCCCATTCATCGACATTTTCTTCGCGAAGTTGTAGAATGAGTAAAGTTACTTTTTTTGCATAAAAATGTAACTTGTAGAAAAATATCCTGCAGTTTTTTAATTGTTATAAACAAATTAATGGATATAACTATTAACTGCTGCATTTTCGGATTTCGAATGTATTACTTACATAAATTTTGTTATAAAAATGTGAAGAATGAATTTTTAATTGCGAACAAGCACCAAATAACAATTATTTATAATAGTTCAAACAATTTTTATGAACAAATTCACTTATTTTGCATTTATATTCAAAGAAAATTTGTATTTTATGCGGAATCATTTATTTTCATGTAAAGAACAATAATAGTATGCATTAGAGTTCCATGAAACAACATTTGTCATTGTTATAAACAATTTTGACAAACAAATTGCAATTTTTACGTTGCAATTTTTTACGTTTGGTAGAGAAGCTGGAACATTGCCACGGAATACGTTTTTATATCAATATAGCCAATTGTAGTGACACTAAAGTTAGTGAATTTGATTGTATGATTTGTTTATAACAATGATAAATGTTGTTGGATGAAAGTCAATTGTGCACTAATTCTATTCTTTGGATGAAAAGAAATGATTCCGCATCAAAGACAAATTTTCGATGCATGTCAATGCAAAATAAGTGAATTTGTTTATAAAAATTGTTTATCACAATAAAAAATGTTGTTTCATGTAACTCTCATGCATAATATTCTTGTTCTTCAGATGAAAATAAATGATTCCACAGAAAAGGCAATTTTTCGAAGCATAGATATGCAAAATAAATGAATTTGTTTATAAAAATTGTTTAAACTATTATCTATAATTGTTATTTGATGCTTGTTCGCAATTAAAAATTGATTCGTCACATTTTTATAACAAAATTTATGTGAGTAATATATTCGAAATCCGAAAATGCAGCAGTTAACAGTTATATCCATTAATTTGTTTATAACAATTAAAAAGTGCAGAATGTTTATCTACAAGTTACATTTTAATTCCAAAAAGTAACTTTACTAATTCTGCACCTTTGTGAAGAAATATCGATGAATGGGGCTAAGTAAATATCGCAAATATTACCAATTGCAAATTTTAAGTTGAATAACAAATTATTAAATAACAAATTCAACAAAACGTGCATCTCTACATTAAATTACGGTTCTTCATGAGTATTTAAAAAAAAGCTCAGATCCGGTGAAAATTGATGAGTCGGCTGATTTTGGACACAAAAAAGTGCTTCTTTTCCCACTGTGCGTCGAGGGGCCTATTGTTTCAACTGATTCGAGCGCTGGCGGTACAGTCTTCTTCTACAAGACGCAAGTTTGGCAATGCGAAACCTCTGGAGTACCCATTACAGCGATACTTTGGGTAGAGTAAGAGAGAGCCTAATTCAAAACAAATTTCAACAATTTTTTACAACATACACACACCTTTTGCACATTTTTAACAGCATTTTCTAAATCATTTGACTCAAATATAAAAATAGAACTATTTAAGGTACCCGATATTATAAGACCCATAATTATTTAAGGCCATTTAAACTTTAAATCCCTTATCTAAACTCATAGAAAACCTGTAGGACAGTGTTCTAGAATCGCGCACGAACTTCAAATATCCATCCCACAGCCGTTACACCTGGGTTTACCCAATCAAATCTTGTTGATTTCTACCTTTTATGCTTTATTACGCAATTCAGTCGATTGTGAGAAACTCGAACGGTAGAATGAATGCTAAGGTAGAAGTGAGCGGAAAATAATTAAATGAGAATTGCATATTATTGCAGTTGAAACTTTAAGATATTTATCGAAAAAGAATCTAGAAAATTTTGACTACTTATTTGCAAAGCATTTTTTCTATGTGGTGCTACAAGCTTAACCTTAAGCTCGCAGGACCACAGATCTGTTTTTAAAAACGCGTAGTATCAAATTTGGCAATAGGGCATTGATGAGCCCTAAATTATACAGCAAAGAAATTTTCAGAAATTTCTTTTTTTCTATGTGTGCTTCTACTAGCTTAAAGTTAAACCAATATGACCACCGTGTTTCTGTTTAAATGAAGAGCATTAAATTTGACAATAGAGCATTACATTAAAAAGATAAAGATGGACGCTAGGAAAAGGAACATAAAGTAAATACAGTGCAGGACTACTATTAATTTTGCAGCTAAAAACGCATTTATCTGTTTAAAATTTAACTATTTGGTTGAAAATAAAATAATTTTTTCATGATGTTTTTTGATGATATTTTAACTATTTTTAACTAAAAAATAATTCTTTTGGTTCCGAATTAAAAAATTCATTTTTAATTGTAAATAATTTTTTTCCTGTTGAAAATTCATCTTAAAATTTGTTTCTTTAAACTAGCTATATAAAAATTGAAAGAAAAAAAATCTAAACCATCAGAATTTTGGGTTTATTTTGTGCTCTAACATGAGAGTCTAGCATACAAATACAAATACAGATTCATATGAACGTTGTGTAGAGGGGTTGATTTTAGACTTAAGGGTTGGAGCCCAAAAATCAGAAAGGGTATATTCGAGGAGCCCGAAATTCAGAGATTCCATTGACACTGGAAAATTCTCTGAAGGATTATTTTTTGACAATTTCATATCTATGTGGCAGAGTCGGGTTTATTTAAGACGTTAAGAGCTGCAGCACAAAAATCGGAGTGGGAATTTTGGAGTAACCCAAAAATCAGAGACTCCATTGTCACTGGAAACTACTTAAAAAGATTATTTTTTACAATTTCATATCGACGCGGTATAGAGGGGTTGATTTTAAAGATTAAGAGTTGCAGCCCCACAAATCGAAGTGGGTAGTTTCGAGGAGGCCAAGAATCAGAGACGCCATTGATACTGGGAAATTCTCAAAAAGATTATTTTTTTACAATTTCATATTCACGTGTTAGAGAAGGGTTGATTTTTGACGTTAAAGGGTGAAGACCGAAAATCGGAGTTAGTATTCTGGAGGAGAACAAAAATCAGACTCCACTGAAATTTCAAAATTCTCCAAAAGATTATTTTTTGACAAAGTCATATCTACTTGGTAGAGAGGGCTTGATTGTAGACATTAATGGTTAAAGCCTACATATCGATGTGGAAATTTTCGAGGAGAAAAAAAATCAGAGACTCCATTGACACTGGAAAATTCTCAAAAAAATTATATTTTCACAAAGTTATATCTAAGGGGTAGCAAGAGGTTCACGTTAGACGTTAAGGGTTGAAGCAGAAAAATCGGAGTGGGTATTTTCAAGGAGCTCAAAAATCAGAGAATCCATTGACATTGCAAAATTCACAAAAATATTATTTTTTAACAATTTCATATTTGCATGGCAGAGAGGGGTTGATTGTAGACGTTAACGGTTGAAGCCCAAAAAGCGGAGCGGGTATTTTCGAGGAGCCCAAAAATCCGAAGCTTCATTGACACTGAAAAATTCTCAAAAAGAATATTTTTGGACAAAGTCATATCTACTTGGTAGATAGGGGTTGATTGCAGACATTAAGTATTGAAGCCCAAAAATCGAAGTCGATATTTTCAAGGAGCTCAAAAATCAGACACTCTATTGACATCGCAAAATTCCCAAAAAGATTATTTCTTAACAATTTCATATCTAGATGGTAGAGAGGGTATTGTAGACATTAACGGTTGAAACCCAAAAGTCGGAACGGATATTTTCGATGATTCCAAAAATCTGAGGTTTCATTGACACTAGAAAATTCTCAAAAAGACTATTTTTGAACAATTTCATATCTACTTTGTAGAGAGAGGTAAATTGTCGAAGTTAAGGGCAGAAACCTCTAAAATCGAAGAGGGTATTTTCGACGAGCCCAAAAAATTAGACTTCATTGACACAGTAAGATTCTCAAAAGGATTACTTTTTTACCATTTCATATCTACGTTGTAGATTGTAACCTACGTGTAGATTGTAAGTGGTTGATTGTAGACGTTAAGGATTCAAGCCCAAAAATCGAATTCGGTATTCTCAAGGAGCTCAAAAATCAGAGACTCCATTGACACAGGAAAATTCTCAAAAAGACTTTTTTTTGGCAAAGTCATATATCTACTTTGTAGAGAGGAGTATATTGTAGAAGTTAAGGGTTGAAGCCTAAAAATCGAAGTGGGTATTTTCGAGGAGCCCAAAAAAATAAGACTTTATTGACAAGGTAAAATTCTCAAAAAGATTACTTTTTGACAAAGTCATATCTACTTGGTAGAGAGGGGTTCACTTCAGACGTTAAAGGTTGAAGCCCAAAAATCAAAGTGTGTATTCTGGAGGAGCACAAATATGAGGCTCCATTGAAATTTGAAAATTCTCAAAAAGATTATTTTTAGAAAGTTATATCTACGTAGTAGAGAGGGGTAGATTTAAGACGTTAAGGGTTGAAGGCTAAAATCAAAGTGAGTATTTTCGAGGAGCCCAAATATCAGATATTCCATTGGCATTGCAAAATTCCCAAAAACATTATTTTTTAACAATTTCATATCTACGTGGTAGAAAGGGGTTGATTATAGATGTTAACGGTTGAAGACCAAAAATCGAAGTGGGTATTTTGGAGGAGCCAAAAGAAATTAAACTCTATTGACACTGTGAAATTCTCAAAAGGATTATTTTTTGACAATTTCTTATCTACGTGGTAGTGAGGGGTTTATTTAAAACGATAAGTGTTGGAGTTCTAAAATCGGAATGGGTATTTTCGAGGGGCTCAAAAATCCCAGACGTTATTGACACTGAAAAATTCACAAATTTCATATCTACATGGTAGAGGGGAGTTGGTTGTCGACATTAACGGCTGAAGACCAAAAGTCGAAGTGGGTATTTTCGAGAAGCCCAAAAATCAGAGACTCCTTTCACGCTGGAGAATACAAAAAGATTATTCTTTAAAACAGTTATATCTACGTGATATAGAGCGTTTGATTTTAGACGGTAAGGTTTGAAGCGCAAAAAATCGGAGTAGGTATTTTCGAGCATCCCAAAAGTCAGAGACTCCATTGACAATGGAAAATTCTCAAAAAGATTATTTTTTGATAATTACATATCTGCGTGGTAGAGAGTGGTTTATTTAAGACGTTAAGGATTGGAGCCAAAAAAACCGAGTGGGTATTTTCGAAGAGCCCAAAAATTAGAGCCTCCATTGAAACTGGAAAATACTCAAAGAGATTATTTTTTTACAAAGTCATGTCTACGCAATACAGAGGGATTGATTTTAAACGGTAAGGGTTGAAGTGCAACAATCGGAGTGGGTATTTTCGAGGAGTCTGAAAATCAGAGACGGCATTGACACAGGAAAATTCTTAAAAAGGTTATATTTTAACAATTTCATATCTACTTGGTAGAGAGGGGTCGATTGTGGACGTTAAGTGTTGATGCCCGAAAGTCGAAGTGGATATTGTGGAAGAGACCAAAAATCCAAAAATTTAGGATCTAACCCTTATTCACTAAAATCAACCCCTATGTACCACGTAGATATCACGTTATAAAAAAATAATCTTTTGTGGGCACTGACATGAAGATTTTGAATCGAGGTGGTATTCCCACATTCCAAATTAAAAACAGAAGTGAGGTTCTCGATTTGACTATATGCTCGGGGCGGCTGAGGAGCAGGGTAAGGGACTGACGAGTCTTTGATGAAGAGACTCTCTCGGACCACAAATATATCTTGTAATACTCCTTCAGAGATCATCTGGCTACGCCGAAGAAGACTCGAAACCAGATGGGGTGAAGGCCTAGTTAAAGGAGTAGTGTCACGGAAGTGCCCACCGGGGGGTGTCCTGTCCCCACTCCTGTGGTGCATAGTAGTGGATAGCCTCCTTCGTAGGCTTAATAAAGAGGGATATTATACTTATGGATATGTGGATGACTTTGTAGTTCAAGTTGGGGTTAGTCCTAGTTAGTTGCGACAGCTCAGGGCTCTCGGTAAATCTGGAAAAGACCAGTATGGTCATTTTCACGAGGAATTACAAGATGATGAAAGTTGATGCTCCTCTTTTTTGTGGTGGGAGGTTGACTTTTGCAGACTCGATTAATTATCAGGGAGTAGGCCTAGTTAGCAAACTGAACTGGGCAAAGCACCTGTAGACCCAATGGAGGAAATTCATCTCGACTTTTTGGATGTGTAGAAGAGCTTTTGGGTTGACGTGGGAAATAGGGTTCAAAATGCTTGAATGGCTCTACTACGCTATCCTTAAACCGAGGGTTCTTTGTGCGGCCGTGGTCTGGTGGCCACGGGCAGAACTTAAAACAATGCAGGACAGGCTGCGACGACTACATACGCTATCATTTATGGGTCTAACTGGAGCAAAGAGGACTACGCCCACATCGGTGATGGGCTTCTTGCTCTGTGAAGAACCCCTATACCTCGCGAGAACTGCAAAAGTGGCACACGCGATGGACCGCCTGGCGAGAGTAAACAAATATACTCGGGGGACTAGACACACTAGGCTTCCGAGTAACATCAGCTCACTGTCGATTCTTAAGATGAGGCACGAAAGAATAACAAAACGCTTCAACTTCACCAGGGCTCTCTGCGTCTGCATTCCAAGCAGAGATACGTGGAAAGGAAATGGTAACCCACTCCCCCAAGGGAAAATTTGTTATACGGATGGCTATAGGGGTGAGGGAGTGTCAGGAGCAGGAATCTATGACAGTGCGAAGAGGAGAGAAGTGGTGGTCCCGCTTGGGAATCATGGTACTGTCTTTCAGGATGAGGTCCTTGCCGTCCTTCGCGCTGCTGAAATATTACTAGAAGACATTGCTGCTAAAAGACAGATTACGATCTGTTCGGACAGCCAAGCGACACTAACTGCAGTAGGAAAACCAGATATGACATAAGAGCTGGTTTGGGCCTACAAAAAGGTATTGAACCAACTCGCAGAAAGAACCAAAGTGCCTCTCATGTGGTTCCCTAGTCACACAGGGATCAAGGACAACGAGAAAGCGGACCAGCTGGCAAGACGCGGTGCGGCAAGTCAAAACCAGTACTGAGGCTAGCTTCTTGCTGTATCGGTCTGGCCATCAAAAGCTGGACCCGCGCAAAGCACCGGGAATACAGGGAGCAAACCCAGGGTTGCCGAAAGGCGAGGCCCACTTTGGGCTATATATACAGAATGAAAAGAACCAGGAAAATCCTGGGATTGACAAAGAAAGACGTAAGGGCAGTAGTTCAGATGCTCACTAGGCATAACCACTTGAACTACCATATGCACAAAATGTGGTATATCCTCTCGACAGAGTGCAGGAGGTGCAGCAGGGATGATGAAACATCTTTGCATATACTATTCCAGTGCCCGCCGTTAGCTAGGCTCAGACATCAAACCATTGCGTCCTATATCATAGAACCTGACGAAGTTACAATGCTGTCGAACCTCGCATTCTTCTGCGCTCTAGCCGCAAGTTTCCTAATCGTACGGAAAAAGTAGCGCAGAACGCTCCCTTCCCTACTAATTTCGTATATTTGTCTTGAAAATTAAACTATTTGGATGAAAATTAAACTTTTAGTTTAGACATCAAATTTTTTCATTGAAGTTCGAAATTTGTTGTGTAATTTGTCTTTTTGGTTAAAAATTTATCAATTGTTAAAAACTTATTTTTCTTGATAATTTTTTTTATCGAAAAATTTAACTTCCATTTTTGGTATCTGGATTGTTCTTTGACACACAGTTTGTAGGAAAAAAAGAAATATCGATTTCGTTAACCAGCTATTTTTGATAAGAACTTAAACAGTTAGAGTATTTTCAAAAGTCTTAAAACCGCTTTTTCCAGATTTGAAAATTCTATCAACAGCTTTTAATACTTAGCAAAAATACGAGCAATTTATTTTTATGACTTTTTTCATATAATAAAAATTACAGAAACAGAATAAAAAAAAACGAAAGTGGACATTTGAAGCCAAACAAAGCGTGCTATGGTTAAAAAACCAAACAAGATACAAAAAGAAATAGATTATATAGTTTCTATATATATTCGTACTTTTTCAAAAATAAAGCTATGCTTTTATGAGTACCCATATTAGCGAACTTTAACCCATTAATTATTAATATAAAAAATTCTTTTCATTTTAAGGCTATTTATCACAAGGGTAGAGTCAGGGTTTCTCATTTTTTCTATTTATATTTGGTATTTTAATACCATGTAGAATATTTTATACTATATGTATAATATAAATTCATATTAGTCCAGATTTATAGAACCAATAGCTTTTTAAAAATAATTTTTTAAAATATTTAAAAAATACATTTGACATATTTGATATATTTCAAGTCGACCCTCTCAAATAATCGAATAGACCATCCGAAATGATCAAGTCAACTATCTAAGTTGATCAAATCGGCTATCCAAAATGTTGAAATCGACCCTACACGAAGAACATGTTTACCCTATGAGATAATTGTATCGACCATTTAAAATGTTCAAATCGACCCTCCAAGAACTTTCCTTAGTCATCTTCAAGAACTGTCTTAAAGTTAACCCATCAAAATCTTCTGGCTGCAGATCTAGATGGTCAAACTGACCTTTCATTTTTCACAGGATCCTGAGTCTCGAAAAATCTCACCTGGCCCAGTCTGACTTTATCCAGACCGTTTCGTCTGGAAGGACTGGTCTGCCCAGGATTAGCGCTGTTGCATTATCCAAGAACAATCAAAGTTGTAAGTTCGACTTGAAAAGTTCGGTCTAGCCCAGGAATAGCGCCTGTTGTCTATCCCAGAACGAAAAATGTTTTAAGGTCGATCATAAAATTTGTCCTTGACATGTTTCGAATAAGCTACAGGATGTCTAAGATGCCCATGTGGAAAAATTTCGTGGCCTTCTTGAATCATGCTAAATCCATTACAGTTTTTCTCAAGCCTGTCTACTCTCGCAATACTAGCCTGGCGCAACACTGGTCTTGTCAAGTTTTGCTACGTGTTGGAATCAAACCTTTCTGCTATCTAGTACCAGTCTTGGCGCTATCTAGGAGCTCACTGCGAATTTGTACATTTTCAAGATAATAAACGATAATTATTGAAGGTGATAGAAATCTTATGATACGAACTTTATTCTTAACAAACATTTTTTAAAATAATGTATGAGCACATTTTCTTTCAATTGAATAATAAAGTTAAGTTATAATAAATCATATTAAATTTATAATTATTATAATATGTATAATGCTATGTATTATTATATAATGCAATTACGAGGGTTGGACCACTCTGATTTTTTGTGTACCAGGAATAGGATAGTAAAAAATATTAATAATATAGGAATATAAGGAAATATGAGGAAATATGAGGGAACGATTGGGAATATAAAACAATATTTTGGAAAAATGTGTGAAAATTTCACCTTTTTGGTTAAAAATGCAACTGTCTGGTTACCAGCTAATTTGTTTTGGTTAAAAATTAACTTTCTTGTTAAAAATTCAACTGTTTATTAGAAAATTTGCCATTCTTGATTGAAATTTCAACAATTTTGTAGAAAATTTAGCCGTATAGGTCAAAATATACCTATTGTGATAAAAAAATTTATTTCGTGAAAGCCATAATTTTAATTACAAATTCGTAGTTTTACATTATTAAGTATATTTTTCATTCTTATCCGAGAAGGTAATTTGCGTAAAATGTGCTTCCCCCCTCCCCGTTTGTCTACATGTCTGCACGCGTGCTTGTAGATTTTTGGTCCATTAGTACGATAACTTTGGAAGAACTGACAGCTGAATCGGTATTTGGCATACTCTTTAAGTATCCCAAACTGAAGGTCAAGTTGCTTAGCCAGGCATTTAGGATAAAAATTCAAAAAAAGCATTTTTAAAATTGTTGATACCACTTTTCTTTGATATTTAAAAAATGCTATGCAAGGTTATTCGTGGTATTAAAAAAGACAAGCAATCTATCCTAACGACATTTTTCCATATAAAATTACCAGAGTTATCGCATCAACAAAATTCAAAAAAAGAAACGAAAATAAAAATTCTGAGTCAAAAACGCACGATATAAAAAACGTCAAGAAAAAAAAGTTGCCTTTTGAACATTCAACAAGATTATCATAACGTTTGATTTATTCGTAAAATACTACATTAGAAATAAAATAAGATACAATAACTTTTAGGCAAGCATTGTTTTTGTTTTAATTGTGAAAAATAATATTAAAAATTAAACAAATAAATTTTTAAAAAACTACACACACGAGTAAAATTTCTTGAACTTGGTTTCGACTTGATTTGCGCCCAATCAAGACGTGCTGAAGTCGAAAAGTTCAACTTCAGCATGTTTCATTTTTTAGACGGAGCCACTCCAAGACGAGTTGTTTATAACTTCGAGTGTCTACCTGCAATTTGTATATTTTTATACAATAAATATATTCAATCAATTTTGTTTACGGATTTTTATTTTTATTATAAAGTGAAGACCTCAGTAAGTGAGATGCGACCATTGAGTGACCATTGAAAAAACGATATTCTAATTTAAGAATTTCCCCCTAAGTTATAGAACATTTGCAACTTATATAGGCACCAAGAATATGTTCTTAATGTAAGATGCAGAGCCTCTTACTTTAAGAATATATGTTAAGTGGTATGTTGTACTTGGTGGAGTCCACGTCAAGCGGATCAAGAATTTTCGTCTTGAAAAGGGATTTGGCTGTAACTTAGCGTATACAGTTATCTATTAGTGTAGAAAAATAACCCCACAGTATTTTTTGAAAATTCAAAAAAATGGCGGAGATATGGGATTTTGAAATTTTTGGTAAATTTTTTTTTATAGTTCTATATCTTTGTTTATAATTAACCGATTTAATTTTTCGACGTCTGAAATTGTTAGCAATGACATCTAAATTCAAGAAAAAAAAAAGATCGTACTGAAAATTTTTTTTTACATTTTTTTTTTAAAACTCAAACAACTAAAATCGCGTTTTTGAAAATACGTATTCTTTAATTTTTGTATTTTTTGCCAAAAGAAGCCATACGTGTACTTTACAAGTCCTGCAAGTTTTATCTTAGGACCGCCAGTGGTTTATGAGAAAAAAAATAATTCATCTTACTGTCCTACACGACAAAGCGACTAGTACGTGGTGTAGCGCATTATGTAACTGTTCAGTAGGGCGGAGTGAAAATGATCAAAGTAGTCAAATCGTATGAGCTGCGCAAAAAAATTTGTTGTTTGACATCCGAAAAAAGTAAAAAAAAAAATTTTGAAATCGGTTAATATCTTCTGTTCCGTTTTTTGAATTGAAAATTCAAATTTTTGAAATTTTTTGAAAATTTCTCTATTGCTTCGAAAATTATGGCGATTTTTT
>JAAAKG020141157.1:0-11932 GCA_010014905.2 Druon quercuslanigerum | reverse complement strand
GCAAAATTTATAAAAATGTAGAGAAGTTTTTTTGGATACACAAACCTGTTATAAATCGTTAAATAGCACAATTTAGCTTCTACACTTTTTCCCCTAGCTCACAGACTTTTGGAAAAAACAATTTATTTACAAAAAGAGAAGAATATTTTACTGCTTCTGTTTTTTAATATAAAATTTTGAAACAACTTCTGGCACCCGACCCTAAAACTTTTTTTGGTAACTCACGGTAAATATATCAATTTTTTCCGAAATATTTAAGCCGAATTTAGGTATATCGCTGTTACTATAACTCTTGAGACATTTTCTAATAAAATCGACCTTTTGAAAAGTTTTTCGAATTTCAAAAGAACAGCTTAAGTTAGTTAGTGAGCCTTCTACTAACATTAGTTACTATTTTAGTAATCGAAAATGGTATTAAAAATGGACAATATAATTTTTGGAGAACCACACAAGATCCCGGTATCAACGAGTTGATTGGGACGCATAGATTCGCATTAAGAAAAGCGGACATTTCCATGCTATTAAATGCGTACTAATTGCATTTTTGTACGAAAAATAATCAAATCGCATTGACCAGCATTGATTCTATTCAGTATTTTGTCGACAGGATTAAATAGCATTGACACAGTTTGATGCTACGTTCGTGAAAGGCATTGCATGGCATACTATGCATTGACATGTACATTTTTTTAATGCCAGTCTATGCGTTCCAATCAACTCCTTCTTACCGGGATACTATAAATATGTGTAGAAATATAAATGGTTTGCCTAAATTTAATATTGCATTTCGCATTTTAATAATTTTAATGATAAAACTTGAGATTGTTGGTTTTCTAAAGCTTCACCGAAATTATATTGTTTTTCCGCACAAAGCGCAAGGTCTCACTCCTTATAATCATGTAAGAGACCATTTAAATAATAGATGTAAAATTATTATTATTACCCTTTGGCACAAAAAGCTTTCGCCAGTTGCTTTGAAATTGATATAATTCATATTGGAAACAGATTCCGTTATCGCTGAAGCTATAAGATCTACGTCATTCTCTGAAATGACGTTGAAAATAAATTTTCGTTTCTTTTTGATCATATTTGTCTTTAAATCGAAAAAACATAAACCTGACTACATTTTATGTAATAAAATTTATATAATGTCACATCTATAACGCGGGAAAAAAGTGAAGATGGTCAATTTAATTTAACTTGAACTACTTGACCTGTTTTGAATTAAATAGTGAATTCAATATTTCAGCTTAAATTTCCAATACGTGCTCATCAGGACAACTCTTCTGTTTACACTGTTTAAAGTATGTTTCTTTCATTGAAGCTAAAGAAATTTTAGATTCGACATATTCAACTTTTTCAAAAATGTGTGCATAGGACTCCATCCAAAAAACATGTTTTTTTGGCCAGTTGCGAACAATTCTCCATTGAGCAAAAATTTTTTTTATGTACAATTTTTTATTATTATTCACTAGCAAAAACTGTACATCAAAGGAATTTGCCATAATTTTCGAAGCAATATGGAAATTTTTCGGAATTTTCAGAAATTTGAATTTTTAAATCAAAAAAGGTTAAAGAAGATATTAACTGATTTCAAAAATTTGTTAAAAACCTTTTTTCGGATGACAACTCACAAATATTTTTTGCTCAGCTCTAACGATTCGACTAATTTGATTATTTTTACTCCGCCCTACTAAATAGTAATCTTGAGCTACGCATATTCGTGTGCGCATGTGGTCTGTGCTTTTAGATGCAGAAAAAAGTGTTTCTCCGCTGCTTCGTGACCTCTTTGAAGTATTTAATTTGTTTCAGGTCCTTCTTCTCAACATTTCGGAAGGAGCTTTTTAGTAAAGCTCAAATTGTAATCCTGAGCTACGAATATTCACGTGCGAATGTGGTCTGTGCTTTTTTAAATGCGAAGGGAAAAAGTTTTTTTCGCTGCTTTCGTAATCTCTTTGCAGTATTTAATTTTTTTCAGATTCTTCCGCTTAAAATTTTAAAATCAGCTTTTTGTTAAAGCTTAAATAGTAATCCTGAGCTAAGAATATTAAAGTGCTAATGTGGTCTATGCTTTTAAATGCAAAGGAAAAAAATTTTTTTCCACTGCTTTCGTAATCTCTTGGCAGTATTTAATTGTTTTCAGGCACTCCCGCTTTTTATTAAAGCTCAAATAGTAAGCCTGAGCCACGAATATTTGCGCGCAAATGCAATCTATGTTTCTAAATGGGAAACATAAAACAGTTCGCTATGTTGCTATGTTGCAGCGAATTCCAGCCTGCTTGTATGCTGTGCGCTTTCCTACTTAAGGTTTACGATCAAACATTTATTTTTTCTTGCGCACTAGGAGGTCGATAGGGATCTCTGCAGAAATCTCAAGAGCTTCCTGTTGTCAGACTGTGCTATAGAAGCAAGCCATTCATAGCGCGCCTGCTCGTTGTACACCAGCTATCCGTTTCCTATATTTTTGTCGGAAATATAACAAGTTTGACTGTATTAGATCGTCTCTGTATAAAGTATATGGCGCATGCGCGCGGACTCAAGAGATAAACGACGCGGCGGCGCGTCGACACAGCCAGTGTCGACGAGAGTTTTTGCTCGCGTTGGAAGGACCAAAGTGCTCAGAAGCACGCGCGCTATTCTCCTTTTGACTGAGAAGAGCTGAGAGGAGAAAGACATTGTCGACGACTGGGGCTGAGGGAGGAGACGGCGTCATTCAGAAGGCTGTATCTGCCAGAGGTGAGTCTTAAAATTTAACTGTATTAGTAACGCGTTTGTAGAGTTTTTCGGGAGTGCCGGGAAAGGGAGCGCGGAAGGCGCGCTAGTATCCGACGGTGTGCGAGAGTCGCAGCGCGATCGGTATATCGATACATGTCTAAAAAGCAGCGACGACGCGCGAGAGCTGCTATACGTTCGATATTTCTCGATGCCGTCGCCTGTATAACCTCGCATGTTCGGATGCGCAACAGATACGTCGTATATACGACGCATGTATGCAGTGCGTGTGCTTGAGAACTGCTATATACAATGCATGTATATAGCGCGTGTGAACGAGAGATGGTATATACAATAAATATACAATGAAATATTTTAATTAATACTTCGTTTTACAATTAGATGAGTGGCATAAGCATTTTAAGTTTAAGCAAAGTGGAAATTAATGAGTTGAATATAATTTTAAACGAATATTTGTTAGAATTATAAATATGTAATTGATTTGAATTTCCTATTTAGAACAAAAACTCTAGGAGATAGCAGAGAAGCTCTGAAAGAAGTATGATATTGATAAGCAATATCCCATTGAAGTTGGAGTTTGCTTGAGGCAAGTGCAGAGCGGGCCAACTAGATTCGAGTTGTCGTTCACTGACAACTACGAGTCAGTGCAGATTGGTAAACATATTAATTTATGCTAAGATTGATAAAGGGATAAAGACTTAGGGCATTATTTGAAACTTGTCTAGTTGTACAAACAAGTCAATAATAATGCTCGTTACAAATGTATATGCAAGCGTCCAGTAATATGTTTAGTAGCACTAAAACCTCTAGTTTGTATTAACTATTTAATACTAATTGATGCTTCACATTTCAGAAGTTGGAGTACTCGGAGAGAGGCAACTTGGGTGGCTCGAAGGCCAGTTTGAAGCTATGGCGACCCCGAGCTCAACCAGGCGTCAGATCATGCTTCGAGCGAAGACGCTTGCTCCTCTCACCGCTCAGCAGAAGTTTGGCGCACCGTCCCCCAACTCGAAGATAAGTTGGCTGTTCGCGCAAAATGAAAAGTACTATGAGATTCTGAATAGTTTGAAGGGTGTACAAGTTCAAACGAACTTGATGCTGAAGAAGATGTTGTATTCAGGAGCTGAAATCAAGTTCGGTGCTGCTGTTAGTGAAAGTGATGGTGAATTTGGACTGACTGCAGCTGACATTCACAATCAGTCTCAACTTGATATATGGGACGTGCAGACCGTCGCCTATAGAAAAGATATGACGAACCTTGCTGAAGTCGCTGAAGTCACTCCGGACAATAAAGCTAGGATCTTGGAAGAGAAGAGAGTGAACGTTGTCTGGAACAAGTTCAAGAAGAGAGTTGATGAAAAGAATGAAGCTGGTAGGTTTAATAAAGAAAATAACACTCAGATGAAAAGAAAAATGAAGAGGCACAAGAGTTGGTAGATGAGGGTGAAGGCAACATACAAGAGCAGTCTTCGTTTCCGTTTGCCAGAGGATTTGGTGGGAAGCCTCGTACTTCTACACCAAATAAATAAGGAAATTAAACCTAAACGTAATGTTAGCTTTTCAGTACATGAGGACTCCTTAAATAAAACACTCCCTAAATCCTACAATTAATAGTTTAGCTTACTTGCTCATGAATGCTTTGAAAACTAAATTGAGTAATAATTCAGTGACTAATGTTTTTAATTCAATCGACGGTAGTCGTATCAATGTGAAGTATCAAATAATGAGACCATTGTTTACAGAAAGTATGCTTTAAATAAGAAAATGAATTTTCAAACATTCGAACATTATTTGTTTACTGAACCTAAGTTGAGAAGATTGTATTACATTTTTGATGAAAAAGAGAGGTCGAACGTTGAAGAGCGTAAAATTGATTCAGATCAAATCAAAGTTACTAATATAATTATCAATCGCTGAAGCGATGATTATATTACTAATGTAACTAGCTCGATGAAACCTAATGAAATTTTAGATAGCTTGAAAGAGAAAAAGCTCGCGGAGGTAGGTATGCACGAACATACCGCGTGTAAAAGATTAATTAACATTAGATACGATCCGAAGAAGGAAAACGGGTTTGATTTCATTTCGCGTTTTCAAAGAACAGTTAGAGATTATTAAAATTATTCTAAAACTCGAAAATATCCTGAAGATGAGAAGAGAAAGTTGTTCTATAATGCAGTAGAACAAGAAATTCCCTCAGTTATAACTGCTGATGTTGTTAGTCAAAATGCGCGCGGAATTGAATGTGATTACAATGCACTAAAAACTATTGTATTACAGGTAGCGCCTAGAAAGATTAATCAACAATCTAATGCGATGAATGCGCATACTGGAAGAGGAGAGAGAAGGTCAGGAGAGATGAGAGGAAGCAATGAAAACTGCTTCAAATGTAATAAGCCAGGGCACAAGTCTTTTGAATGCGATCGCGTAGGGAAGGTATGCGTCAGGTGCAATGAACAAGGGCACCTACAATATCACTGCCCTTTGAGGAAAGAAGACGAAAGGTCTCTACCAAACAAACGACCATTTGGTTAATGATCTTCTGGTGAAAAGTCGGGTGAGTCTACTTTGAAAAGACTCAAAGTTAGTGGCACTGATGGAAAGGCCTCCAGTTTTCATCAGAGCGGCCAAGTTAAGAAATCTAAATCAAAATTTCCGAATAAAAAGCGCATTACTCCTAAACCTCACTTGGCTGAAGATGAGATGAATAGGCCGGGTTCTGATTCTGATAATGATGATGCGAAAAATGACTTAGTCAAATTGATTGCTGACTCGGATGCTCGCGAGCACATGTCTAATACATGACTAATTTTCAAAAACTTGGATGTGAATGAAAAAGGCTTGATTCATTGCGCGAATAAAAATTCACAAGCTAGTTTGCTTTATCAGGGAAGATGTGAAGTTTATGTAAAACTTAAAAATGGAGAGATGTTGAAGTTAAATAAAGTAATTTATTCTAAAGATTTAGCGAAAAATGTATGGTCATTGCGGAAGGTTGTTGATCAGGGGCTGAAAATATATTTACATAATAAATGTATTAACATATAGATTCTGTAAGTAGACAAACTGTTCTTACAGGTTTGTATAATAAACCTTTCTGGGAAATTGAATTAAAAATGAAAGATCATTCTAATAAATCTGTTGTAGCAAAAAAAAAATGTTTTTCGCTAACATAGCTACTAGAAGCGGTAAAACTGTAAGCCAAATAGATAATGTTGAACTAAATTCTAGTAATAAAATATTGAAGACTAAAAATAATAGAAGAGGAGAGAAAATTGATGATTTGAGTTTGGAAAATATTAATGGGTGAATGCAGCTTAAAGGTGACAAGAAGCCAAAATTAAATACTGTACTTGTTTGCCATGCTAGGTTAGTAAAGAGACGATTAAAGTTTTGAGTGAGTTCGGTGCCCAATTGCAAACTGTTTGTACTGGGACGGCAGAGCATAATGGCGTAGTAGTATTCAGAATAAAGTACGAGCATTGCTCTTTGATTCTCGATTACCAGCGAATATGTGGGACCTACCTTAGGCGTAGGTTCCTACTTATATAATTTGAGTCCCCATAAAACATTAGAGATGAATTCCCCTATAAAATTAATAGCGCCTAATCACAATCATGATGTCAATCAACTAAAAAGGTGTGGATGTCTAGCCTATGCTAAAACTAAAAACGTCATTAGATTTGGAAAGCTCGCCATAAAAACATTTTTAGTTGGTAATATGCCTACTGGGTATATACTTTATCATCCCGAAACAAAGAAAGTGATAGAAACAAAACACGCTCGATTCGTAGAGAGATATGTATATGGAGGTATTTTTAAACTTAAAGGAAGTGAGAAAGAATTTAATATTAGTAAAATTGACAATACAGTTGAAGATTTGCCGGTAGAAATCTTAGAAAATGAGGGTTAAACAAATCAAGTAGATGGCTCGGAAATGGAGAGAGAATCTGTTGAAAAATTGCCAACAAGAAAAAGAGGTAGACCGCGAAAAATACAAATTACTGAACATGTTGAAATACTCGAAAACGAGGAAGAGAGCGTTAAACTACCGGTAAAAAGGAAGAGAGGGAGACCTAAAAATTTCGATAATAGGATAGTATTACTTACTACATTAGAAGGGGATGTGAACGACGAATTTGATAAAGAAGCTCACGCGTTACTTGCAAAAATAAATGGAGATCCGCAAAATTACGGAGAAGCTATAAGTTGTTTGGATAGTGTAGAGTGGATTGAAGCAGTAAAAGATGAGTTAGAAGCTATGCAAATTAACAATGTATTTGAAATAGTTGACAGACCGAAAGTCGATTCGAAAGGACGTAAACCTAACATTCTTGGTGCTCGATGGATATTCAAGACAAAAATAGATTCGGAATATAATGCAACAAAGAAAGGTAGATTAGTTATACAAGGCTTTAAGGAATTAAATACATACGATTTGAAAGAGACTTACGCTCCGGTAACAAAACTTTCTCATGTGCGAGCAGTCTTAGCGTTTGCAAACAAATATAAATTAATTATATATTAACTAGACGTTAAATATGCTTTTTTAAATAGTTTGGTAAGAGAAGAAATATATATGGTGATACCAGATGGAATAATGATGTGTGAAGAAGAGAAGAAGACAAAATTTTGTTGATTACTAAAATCAATTTATGGCTTAAAAATAAGCCCTACAAATTGGTACAATCTTTTCTATTCTTTAATGAGAAGTTTAGGGTTCGTAACTAATGAAAATGATCCATGTCTATTTGTTCTCTTGATTAAAGATATAATTATACCAGCCTTACTTTATGTTGATGATATACTTATGAGAGGTAATAATGAAGAGATGCTTAATATAAATTAAAATTACAAATGAGATTTAGGATAAAAAACCTTGGAGATCCAAGCGAATATTTAGGAATAAACATAATTAGAGATGAATCAAAAGGAATCTTGCGATTAAATCAAACTAAATTCATAAACAAATTGTAACAAAAATTCGGGTATGAAAACGCTCACCCTCAAAACTAACCAATGGTGACAAATCAGGTTTTGAATAGACACAGACGAAATAGAGAAGGTGAAGATATGAATAAAGAAGTGATAGACGCTTCGCGGTATTGTGAAGTTGTTGGTTCTTTACTTTAATTAGCTAATGCAGCGAGACCAGATATCTCGTAGACTGTTAATGTTTTGAGTAGACATCAATTAAATCCGACTGTAAATGAATGGAAGATGATAGATAGGATTTTTCAATACCTAATGCACACAAGAAATTTGTCACTAACATATAGAGGTAAAGGAGAAGGTATTGATGGATATTCAGACTCGAGTTTAGCAGATTGTAAAGGGTCAATAACTACTTGCGTTTATTCAGTTAAGACTATTTGTAGATGTGATAGCGTGGAAAACTCAAAGGCAACAATATGTGTCTCTTTCTACTTGTCAAGCGGAATATATTGCTATGAGTGAAGCGTGCAAGGAAATGATTGCTTTGAGTTTTTCGCTTGAAGGATTAGTTAATGAAAGTCTTTATCTTATGACGTTGAGATGTGACAATAGCGCTGCCATAGCTTGCACAAAAATACAAGGGTGTGTGGGATTAAGACATTTAACTGATTTGAGGTTTCATTATGTAAAATAATGTGAAAAAAGAGGAAGAGTAGTTGTTAAATGGGTTAAATCAATGGATCAATTAGCTGATATATTTACAAAGCCTTTATCATTTACATTTCACGAAGAACTGACAAATAAAATATCTAATATAAATGAATGCGTTTTTGCAGAATATGTAGATTACGGAGATAATTATTACTGGTATGATGCAGAGGAGAAGTGGGGTTTTCATAGCAAAGGCTAAACATATATCTAAACATATATATATATATATTGATTTGTCAGTTGTAAGAATAAGAAAGTGTTCCTTTGTTTTATATACATATGGAAGTAAACTCAACTGATTCTAAGTCTTAGTGGAAATATCAGAGTAGAGTAAATGAAAGTATCTAAAGTAGATTTTGAGCCTTATTAAAATAGTTCTTAGTCAAGTAATTTATTTGAACAAACACTAAGACTGTGATTAAATACTTTATGACAAAGACGTGAGGGAGTGTCGGAAATATAACAAGTTTGACTGTATTAGATCGTCTCTGTATAAAGTATATGGCGCATGCGCGCGGACTTAAGAGATGAACGACGCGGCGGCGCGTCGACACAGCGAGTTCGACCACAAAGCAGAGCAGAGCTGTTTGACGAATCTCCTCAATAAAGAATTTTCTACTTTTTATATCTGCCTATTTATTTCTCACCTTTTTCACACCATACTACCGATAACTTTTCATACCAGAGTATATCCGCTTCTAATTTAGTACCGTACTAGATGATGAATGTGCTCACCGACATGAGCAGCCGTCTCAAGGATATCGTTACTATACTAGTCTCGTCCGCCGCTTGGCTGATTTTGTTTGAATTGATACTCTCTTCAATGAAAGATAGAGTCATTTTTGAGAAAAGCGCATTTCAATAGTTGCGAGTGGATAATCATAGAGCCGGCGAAAAGTATTTTGAAGTGTCGTTAGCTCACCTGGTAGAGCACTTGACTAATAGCTGGAAGGTTGCGCGTTCGATTGTCGCGTCCGTACGTGCCAGATGTTGCAAAACGTTTTGTTTTCCCTGCTTCTATTGCGAGTTACACTCTAGTCCAGGCGATACAGCATAATCCTGATGATATAAATAATAATTTTTAGGAATACATGTTGATGTAAAATAATAAATCTATTAAAGATAATTGAATACAATTCCTCTGGGGTATTCTTTGTAGAATGTGGAAACCATTTTTATTTCGCATTTAACTTTGAAATTTTTGTTTGACATAATTTGTTTCTCATATAATTTGAAAATAAAAATACTAGATGCTGTTGAAGAGTAAATAATTTTTAGCAATTTAAAAATTTTCCAAACGAGGCATGATAAAAATACTATAAACAGAATTTTTATTAAAAATAATGATGAACTAAGCATTAAATGGCATAATAAGTATTTTAATAAATAAACAAAAAAATACGGGCGGCGAAAATCGACCGCACAACCTTCCGTCTATTAGCTTATCGATCTACCAGTTGAGCTACTTACGCTTCGAAATTTTATATGCCGGCTCTTTGATTATCCCCCTGCAATTAAAAATTATTTTTTTCTTGAATATGGATAAAAATTGCGTTTTTTTATTTTTCCTAGAAAACCTCTTGAGGCTACTTCATTGGGGGTAGTATTAATCTAAACAAAAAAGGCATAGCTTCAGCATACTTCACTAAATGTTTTGTCCACCTGGTCCTTTGTGTTTCTTCGTTGCTGACTTGTAGCGGAGTTATAGTTTTTATTTTTTTGTAGTGAATATTACTATTTCAGTTTTCTTGTTAGCTAGGTTGAGGCCATGGTATTCCGTCCTAGATGGTAAACTTGTGCTTGGGGAGCCGGTTCGCATGGCTCACTCTACGAATGTCCCCTGCATGTACGGATTTCACATAACCCTTATACTTCTAAAATTTACAAGAACGCACGAACTGCCAATGTAAATAGTATTGCAAAGGAACCTTCAACTTTAATCTTTAATCACTTTGCTTACTTTTTTATAGATTAACCACGGTTTCCTATATTATTAAGTACATGAGTCAGGCTCAGCCACAGGGTGACCTCAACTTCGAAAGAAACTTCATGTTTAATTTACATCTTCTTGCCAGATGCTCTTTTATATTACTTTTGAAATTTTTATAATCATTTGGATAATTTACAAGTTGCTGGTAAATTATGTTTACTAACTGTATTTATTATATACATTTGCATTGAATAAATTACAACATTGAAAATAATTTTTTAGTACATGACTGAAGGCATACTGCTTCGTGAAATGATGAGAGATCCATTACTAACAAGTTATTGTGTTATCATACTCGATGAGGTACATGAAAGAACAATATTGTCTGATATAATAATGGGATTGTTACAAAAAATATTAAGGGTAAGTAAAAATCGATTTACTATTTTTTTAAATTTTGTAACTGAAACTTTTATATTTTATATCAAATTTAATTATAGTGTAAAAACCCGTATTAATAGAATAAAAAAAACTATTATGGAATTTCGGAAACATTTCAATGTGTTACATTATATTACCTTAGATTAAATTATATTGAAAAGGCCCAATAGTTATATGATATGTATGAAAAAAGAACTTCATTTATTCGTTAAGAAATTGCAGTCACAGAAAAATAAACGAGCGAAAAATAAACGTCCATGTTATATTATAAATTTAGAATCGGTTTCTTCAAAATGACTCACACATGACTGATCCCCGTTTCAATAATAACACACGCCCATAAGCAAAATTTTCTGCACGAAACAAATGACAAGTGAATCTGGCCTTAGAATTTCTTCAACACATTTAAGTTTTCCCCTAGATGTAGAAAATAGGGGAAAACCTAGGGATAGTTTGGACGTTATTTTGATAATAGCAGTATACAGAAAAATAAGCGTACGGGTGTTATATTCCTATGTGTTGAAACTCGTAAAGACCAAAATCATACACAAAAATTCCCCATTGTGCTTATCGTTTCCCGTAACTAGGTAAAATCTAGGGAAATTGCTTGCTCATATTATATTGACTTATATAACAAAAAATAACAAAAATGCTATATCCTTTGCAGTTTTGCGCTCTCAATCTAAATTTGACCACAAAATTTTTCGGGCTTGTCTGCACGAAACAAGTGACTAGGCTACCCCTACGAATTTTGAATAAATAAAATAAATAAAATAAGTAAAGAAAATTAATACAGTACAAGTCCGATTACTTCCCGTGCTATAAGTTTATACTCCACTTAAAACGTCCTCACACGTACGGCACGCACACTTATTGTGGTTCTCTCACTATTTGTGCTATTTGGCTCATGATTTGCGCCCAGAATTTACGTATGGGCATACCTAATATCGTGCTACTAGAGGGGGCATCCGAAAAGTCTGCAATTCCTGACATTTTCCGCCCCTACAACCCCGAAGTTGGAAAGTTATCGGACTTGTACTGTAAAATAAATCAAATGAGGCAATTTACCAGATAGATAGAGATGCTCTGAAAACTCCCCAGTCGAAAATTGACAGTTGGCCCAACGTTGGCCCAACGTCGGTACACATTTGACCAACGCTTGGTAAACAAAGTTGGCTCAAC